>CM064582.1:6389956-6414956 GCA_032716605.1 Paralithodes platypus
TAGACCTTTGTGAGAAAAAGGTCTTGTTATGCTGTCTTTGCTGCGTCTCTCTCTCTCTCTCTCTCTCCCTCACCCTCCCTTTGTCACTCTCTCTCTCTCTCTCTCTAACTCTCACCTCACTCTCTCTCTCCCCCCTTCATTCCCTCTCCATCACCCTCCCTTTGCCACTCTCTCTCTCTCACACACTCTCTCTCTCACCCTCCCTTTGCCACTCTCTCTCTCACACACTCTCTCTCTCTCTTGTTGTGTACAGTGTAGATGATATTGATGAACTGACAGGTTCTTTCCACCCCTCTCCTCCCCTCCCCCTTCTTACCTTCGTTCCTACCTCCTCCTCCTCTCTCTCTCTCTCTCTCTCTCTCTCTCACACACACACACACACTATATCTCTCTTTCTCTCTCTCACACACACACACACACTCTCTCTCTCTCACACACACACACACACACACTCTCTCTCTCACACAGCCCTTCTCTTTGCTCAGTTTAAGCCGATTCATCCCTTTCCCTTTCTTGCTCTATCGTCCTTGCTTTACTCTCTCTCTCTCTCTCTCTCTCTCTCTCTCTCTCTCTCTCGTGTCGTCATGTGTGCTATCCATCTCTCCTAACCTCCTCCTCTATTTGGAGTTTTGCTATCTCTACTACAATTAAGTCCTGACCGCCTCGCTTGAATCGTAAGGTCAGTGTGGTCACTACATGTAAGCAAATCTATCTCCGAAAAAAAATGCACACATTTATTGTCTAGGGGTATATTCTAAGCTTGATTGAGGTCTAGGGAGGAAACAAAAACATAATAGATACATAACTAACAAATATATAAATAAACTAATATTACAAATGTCCCTATAAACAAAAAAACAAAAACAAAACAAAAGAAAACACACACACAAACGGAAAACACAAAATAAAAACACCGACACCTTCCTTCTCCTATCCTACCTTCAATTCAATCACCTTCCCCCTCTCCCTCCCATTCCCCTCCCCCCTCCACCACCAAAACAAGGGCCAGCTAGTGAACAGAACCCCACCCTACCACCACCACCACCACCACCAAAACACTGGCCATGTAGTGAACAGAACCCCACCCTACCACCACCACCACCAAAACACTGGCCATGTAGTGAACAGAACCCCACCCTACCACCACCACCACCAAAACACTGGCCATGTAGTGAACTGAACCCCATTCTACCACCACCACCACTACCAAAACACTGGCCATGTAGTGAACAGAACCCCACCTTATCACCCCCACCACCACCAAAACACTGGCCATGTAGTGAACTGAACCCCACCCTACCACCCCCACCTCACCCCTCCACCACCAAAACAAGCGCCAGCTAGTGAACAAAACCCCACCCAATCACCCCTACCTCACCCCCCAACACCAAATCAAGGGCCAGCTAGTGAACAGAACCCCACTCCTCCATCAAAACCCGACCCCTATCACCCCTCCACCACCAAAACCCCACCTCTCCCCACCCCTCCATCCCCACCTCACCCCCCAACACCAAATCAAGGGCCTGCTAGTGAACAACCCCCCCCCCCCCCACCACCAAAACCCCACCACCATAACACGGGCCAGCCAGTGAACAGAACCCCACCCTACCACACACACCTCACCCCCCAACACCAAATCAAGGGCCTGCCAGTGAACAAACCCCCCCCCTCCCCTCCACCACCAAAACCCCACCTCTCCCCACCACCACAACCCGGGTCAGCTAGTGAACAGATCCCCCAACACGGTACAACACACCGTATGTATAAGGTACGGCATAACACAGTGAACAAGAACACCCGTATACAGTTGGCTCGGTCACGCTCTGGTCATACGGATTTGGTGTCCGAATAAAATGTTTCTATTAGTACGTACAGCACAGTTGTGTGTGTGTGTGTGTGCGTGTGTGCGTGTGTGTGTGTGTGTATGTGTGTGTTTTCCCGATAAATTTTATGATCAGAGTGCACCCCTTTCAGGATCCGGGGGATACTCTTTAACCCTCACAAAGTGCTGGTACCTCGGATAGTATATAATACACTTCATAGATTATTATTATTATTATTAGTATTAGTATTATTTTGTCTACGTGTATGAAGGAGACAAAAGGCAGTCTTGCTAAGGCAGACTCCCAGAAGCTGGGTGTGCTCAACCGCCTTAGGGGGTTCTTTTCCCCTGCACAGCTTCTTGCTCTGTACAGGGGCATAGTGCGCCCTTGTATTGAGTATTGTTCACATGTGTGGGGAGGTTCCTCTCACACCGCTCTCCTAGACAAAGTTGAAAGGAAGGCCTTTCGTATCATTAACTCCCGTCCACTCACCAACTCTCTGCAATCTCTCTCTCTCCGCCGCAATGTTGCATCTCTCTCGCTATTCTATCGCTACTATAATAATCAGTGTTCCTCAGAGCTATCCAGTGCATACCACCTCCTTTACGTAGGGCACGTGGTACCCGTCTTGCAACTCAATCCCACCCCTACTCTGTGCAACTCTCCAACCCAAGAGTGAAACGTTACTCTCAAACTTTCTTCTACTCAACATCTGAGCTCTGGAACTCTCTCCCAGAATCAGTCTTTCCCTCTTCCTATGACTTAAATTGCTTCAAACTCCGTGTGTCCAGGCATTTTGGCTCGAACGTCCCTTGATTTTGGCCCTGTCACTCTTTCAACTATGGGGGAGGCACTCGCTATAGGCAGTTATGCCTTTTGCCTCCCTCAATCACATAGAAAAAAAAAAGTTGGCTGTAACGAGTGTCTCCCCTAAAGCCCAAAAAGAGTGATAGGGCCGAATTCCAGGGACGTTGGGGGTCGTAGCGCAAAGGGAAGGCAGAAAAGGTCAAGGGCACGTTAAACAGAGAGAGGGAAAGAGTGTCTAAACAAAGCCAGGTAGGTCAGTAAGGGAAGGAGGCACTGCTAGACCAAACAGTGACCTAGCAACTTAACACTGACCTAGATGGTGTTTTTTTTGTTCTTTTTGGGGCTATTAATTCATGTATTCAATTATTTCTTAGTTTTCTCGCTAGACCTCCATCAAGCTTAGAAGAACACCCCCTTGACCCATAAATTTGTACATTTTTCGGTAGAAAAATGGCCCGGCCGAGGGCCGATTCCTCTTAAAATTTCAGGCTCGCTATCGCTCCCCTGGAAATAATCGACGCCTAAATGGCACGAAAGGTCTTAAAATTGACAACGAAATGGGAGCGAAAGGTGTTAAAATCGCCCAAACTAATGGGCCGAACGTCTTACAACCTCAAAACAAATGGGGCTTAACACGAGGGAGAAATGGGGACCAGAAAAACGCCCCAATCACCCTTAACCTCAACAGTCCATCAGCCAGCCTCCCCTGAACGATCAAATCAATGGACCTTGTCAGATGGCTTGCATAATACGGAGAGAGAGAGTCTTACCAGGGAATTGTCACTTTCACTATTAGGAGTTCAGTTTGATTATATTTTATTATTTTATTATTATTATTATTATTATTATTATTATTATTATTATATAAACCTCCATCAATCTTAATCAAATCACCCCCCCCCCCCCCTCCCCCCACTTCGAGGTAAATTTGTACATTTTCGGCAGGCAAAAATCCCGCCCGAAGGCCGATTCCCTCTTTAATTACAGGCTCGCTATAATAGCTCGCCAGGCAGACATCACTAGCTTACTGGCACGGAAGGTCTTCAAATTGACGAAGCAATAGGGAAAATCTCAAAACTAATGAGGCTAAACACGAGGAAGATGGGGTGGGGTGGGGTGGGGTGGGGTGGGGGGTGGGGGGGGGGGGGGCAGAAAACGACCGATTCCCCCCCCCCCCCTCCCCCATGGACCTTGTCAGATGGGTTGCAGAATACGGAGAGTGTGTTGCCATGGGGGATTAAGGGAGCCCACCTCGCTTTTTTTCTCTTTCTCTCTCTCTCTCTTTGGCTTGTATCCATTCGGCCCCATTAAGCCTACTAATTTTAAGACGTTTACCCCCATCCAGGTGTCAATATTTTCCTGGCGACCGGTAGCGAGCCAGCAAATACGTATTTTTGTTTTGACAGCAAGCTAAATTTTTACATTTTTCGATAGAAAAATGTCTCCGGCGAAGCCGGATTTCTCCATACAATGCTGGCTCGCTATCGCTCGCCAGGAAGAAATCGACACCTGGATGGGGATAAACGTCTTAAAACAGTTGGCTGAATGGGGCCGAATGGATACAAGCCAGAGTAAAAGAGAAAAGGATAGAAAGATAAAAAAGGCAAGTGTATGATTGTATTTTTGTCTATTTATACTTGATATTGACAGATTAATTGAATTTAAAGGCGATAATAGGGTTGGGTGGTGGGTGATAACTACCGTGTTTGATGGAGGAGCAATACAATGGTTTGGTGGTTCTCACAGGTAAGCCACGGTAGCCTTGTCCGTTTCTTAGTCATTAATGTGCGACTTTAACCTCATGACACAGGGACAAGTGGCTTATTTCTACACTTTTGGTAATGCACTATATTGACAAAAATTAGGGGACGGTGTGGAAAAAAAGCTGTGTCAAAATATCATACTGATCCAACTGTTTGTTAAAAAGTTATTCCCGAAAAACGATGCCACATGACCCATAATAAATGACACGAAAAGTATTACTATTGACTAAGAAATGGGGGCGAAATGTCTTAAAATGGCCAATCTTATGGGCCGAAAGTCATAAAGTCTGAAAACTAGTGGGGCTAAACATGAGGAAGAAGGGGGATCATAAAAACGGCCCCCTCCCCTACAGATGTCCGTTTTCTATGACCCGTCCGTCGGTCTAATGTAAACAAGTCTATGATGAGGCGTAGATAATGGGTGTGTGTGTGTGTGTGTGTGTGTGTGTGTGTGTGTGTGTGTGTGTGTGTGTGTGTGTGTGTGTGTGTGTGTGTGTGTGTGTGAGAGAGAGAGATAGAGTGAGAGTGATAGTGAAAGAGATATATTCACTCACACACACACTGTTTTACGTTTCACCTACACTCTCCCCTTCTAACTTAATTCTAACTTAATGCTTTCTTCCCTACGCCCCTTATTGAGAAGATAGAGGGAGGGAAGGAAGGAAGGAAGGCTAGGGAGGAAGGGAAGGGAGGAAGGCAAGGAGGGAAGGGAAGGGAGAAAGGCATGGGTGGATAGAGGGAGGGAAGGAAGGAAGGCAGGCTAGGGAGGAAGGGAAAGGAGGAAGGCATGGGTGGATAGAGGGAGGGAAGGAAGGAAGGAAGGAAGGCTAGGGAGGAAGGGAAGGGAGAAAGGCATGGGTGGATAGAGGGAGGGAAGGAAGGAAGGCAGGCTAGGGAGGAAGGGAAGGGAGAAAGGCATGGGTGGATAGAGGGAGGGAAGGAAGGAAGGAAGGCTAGGGAGGAAGGCATGGGTGGATAGAGGGAGGGAAGGAAGGAAGGAAGGAAGGGAAGGGAGAAAGGCATGGGTGGATAGAGGGAGGGAAGGAAGGAAGGCAGGCTAGGGAGGAAGGGAAGGGAGAAAGGCATGGGTGGATAGAGGGAGGGAAGGAAGGAAGGCAGGCTAGGGAGGAAGGGAAGGGAGAAAGGCATGGGTGGATAGAGGGAGGGAAGGAAGGAAGGAAGGCTAGGGAGGAAGGCATGGGTGGATAGAGGGAGGGAAGGAAGGAAGGAGGAAGGGAAGGGAGAAAGGCATGGGTGGATAGAGGGAGGGAAGGAAGGAAGGCAGGCTAGGGAGGAAGGGAAGGGAGAAAGGCATGGGTGGATAGAGGGAGGGAAGGAGGGAAGGAAGGGAAGGGAGGAAGGCATGGGTGGATAGAGGAAGGGAAGGAAGAAAGGAAGGAAGGAAGGAAGGAAGGCTAGGGAGGAAGGGAAGGGAGGAAGGCATGGGTGGATAGAGGGAGGGAAGGGAGAAATGGAAGGGAGGAAGTGAGAAAGGATGGGGGGGAAGGAGGGAAGGGAAGAATGGAAGGAGGGAAGGGAAGGGAGGAAGGCGTGGGTGGATAGAGGGAGGGAAGGGAGAAATGGAAGGAGGGAAGGGAAGGGAGGAAGGCTAGGGAGGAAGGAAGGAAGGCAAGGAGGGAAGGGAAGGGAGGAAGGCATGGGTGGATAGAGGGAGGGAAGGGAGAAATGGAAGGGAGGAAGTGAGAAAGGAGGGGGGGGAGGGGAGTAGGGGAGGAAGGCAAGGGAGGAGAGAGGAAGGGGGGACGGAAGAAAGATATAGGGAGAGGGAGTTGGGGGGGGGGGGGGAGCGGAAGAGGGAGGAAAAAGATAAGCCCCCCCAAAAAATGACTGTCGGATGATGAGAATTTAATTGACGTTTAAAGAGGGTCTACGGGAGGTGTTGTTGTTGTTATTGTTGTTGTTGTTGTTGTTGTTACGTAATGGCGCGGTGTTGGCATAATCTATATAATATTTTCGATTTTCTGTCTGTCTGTCTGTCTGTCTGTCTGTGTGTCTGTTCTTTATAGGCGGCCGCAGTTTTTAAGCTAGAGCGTTCATACTTGGTCTGCACAGTAACGGGGTCCCTAGGCAGGTTTTAGTGAAAAAATAGAATTCCCCAGGGTGAAAGGGACGGAGAAAATGGGCGCGAAATCGGAAAAAGGACCGTTTGGGGCAGAAGGAGGCCTCCGATCGAAAAGGTGTATGGAACGAAAGTTGTTCGCAGCCCCCCAAAATGGGGGTATGGATGAGGTCAGATCCAAAATCGGAGGTCATTTAGCGGCCGAAATCGACGTCGCCGTTTAATGAGGCACAGGGAGGTCGAGGCCGGTGTGGTAGTAGTGATTGATGATGGTGATTATGGTAGTAGTAGTGGTGATAGTAGTGATGGTGATTATGGTGATTACCCGGGCAACGCCGGGTACCCCTGCTAGTGTTAAAATATAGAGACCCCACCCTCTTAACCCTTTCCGTACGATAATAAGGCCTTGGTATATTTGATTTATTTATGATTAATTTTCGAAGTATAACATCGGAAGTGAAGCCATTGATTTCAGGGGCTGATGAGTGATTGGTGCTTCTGAATGCTTGTGTGCTGGCTTTTTGAGGGCGAACTGTTATATTATGTGTTCTTCTCCGTCACCTCATTTTCCTTTCTCGTGTCTCTTGCTGATCCTCCCTACCCCTTGTGGGAGTAAAGGCTGGTGACTGACTGACTGACTGACTATTATAGATGAACGAGACAAAAGACAAAGGAGCCTGCAACAAGTATCCCCCCCCCCCTCTCCCTAAAAAAATAAATAAATACAAATCATGGTATGTTAGAGGTGATTTAGGTGTCCGGGAAAGAAGTGTGGTGTGCTTGTATAGTGTAGTGAAGTGCATAGGAGGAGGGGGTGTTTGTGAGAGTCAGCTGGATGACTCTCTCTCTGTGTAGGTGAGGCACACATAGGAACAGTGAGGGAAGTCAAGCATATGATACAGGATTAATGGAGTGGTGGGATAAGATAAGTGAAACATTGAGCATAATAGGCCTTGGTGTTTTATAAATGTACAGTCGGAGTCTATAGTTACTGACGAACCTCCAACAACAACAACAACAACAACAATGAGTGTAGGTATAGATGTTATGTATTTTGTCTATGTGAGTGAGGGAGACAAAAGGCAGAACAGCCTGTAGCGAGTGCCTCCCCCAGAGTTGAAAGAATGACAGGGCCAAAATCAAGGGACGTTCGAGCCAAAATGCCTGGACACACGGAGTTTGAAGCCATTTAAGTTATAGGAAGAGAGAAAGACTGATTCTGGGAGAGAGTTCCAGAGCTCAGATGTTGAATAGCAGAAAGATTGAGATTAACATTTCACTCTTGGGTTGGAGAGCTGCACAGAATAGGGGTGTGGATTGTATAGTTACTTACGAACCTCCACCACCACCACCAACAACAACACCTGGGCCTCGGGGATAGCACTCACCTGTAAACAAGAAAACAATGGTTACAAAACATGGAATACAATATTTAAATCTCAAAGGTAATGGGACCAAACATGAGGGAGAAAAAGCAACTACCTTCACCTTAACGGGGGTGACCTGCTTTTTGTATTTCTCTCCTTTTCTCTCTTTCTCTGGCTTGTATCCATTCGGCCCCATTCAGCCAACTATTTTAAGACGTTTAACCCCTGTAGGTGTCGATTTCTTCCTGGCGAGCGAAAGCGAGCCAGCATTATATTAAGAAATCCGGCTTCGCCGGAGAAATTTTTCTATCGAAAAATGTACAAATTTAGCCTGCTGTCAAAAATATTTTAAAAATATGCTGGCTCGCTACCGCTCACCAGTAAAAAAATGACACCTGGATGGGGATAAACGTCTTAAAACAGTAGGCTGAATAGGGCCGAATGGATACAAGCTAGAGAAAGAGAGAAAAGGGGAGAACAAAAGCAGGTCACCCCCCTTAAACCCAGTGGCTCTGATTCACTCACTCTCTCTCTCTCTCTCTCTCTCTCTCTCTCTCTCTCTCACACAAACTCATAACGGACGGTGAAAATAAAACTTTCCGCCATCGACTAAAGTACCAACACACCGACACAGCACACATCAGCATACACACACACACACACACACCAGCACACACACAGACACACACACACACACACACAGACACACCAGCACACACACACAGCACACCGACCCCTCAGGATTTAACACATACCAACACACTAAAAAAGGTAACTGTTCGCATGACACTACCAGAGATCCTAATTATATATAGTGACAGAGACCGGCCAACCTCCGCCATTTTGGATCCCAATGGTGATATTTTCCTCTCTTTACGGTGGTGTCACACGAGCGCATTTCCCGGCAATTTTTGATGGACTAATTTATCTCGATTACTAATAAATAAAATAATGACAAATTAATTATATATCATTGTATGGCCTGACCGTAACTTGTTCCTATCCCACCCCATTATATATATATATATATATGTTGGATCCACCATGAATTTTGCTAACCTGTTGTACCTCATCTCTGAACCCCAGAGGAAAATTGTTAGAACTATTGAAAGCTGTAACAATAAAATCCTGAATGCTGAAACTGCTATTGCTTTTAACCTCGTCTGTTTAAAAGAGAATCTATTACCTGGCTATACTAACATATATATATATATATATATATATATATATATATATATATATATATATATATATATATATATATACCGCTAGATCTAGATGGTGTTTACTTCGATTTAGAGGCAAATATTTACATCTATAGTCCATTCATTCAAGGTTGGGCAGAAAGCGTAACCTTTAACCTCTGTAACTCAAAAAGGGGCTAGAGCAAATAAGCTGTCAATTTCTACACATATTCCCTAGCCAAATATTCCAATTTGGTAAAAATATTAGCTTGATTGCACTGTACTGTATTTTTCCCCAGCTGATCGTAAATTGAATCTCTTATTAGCCGATTTCTCGATACTTAAGGGGAGATCTTCACTCGAGGGATTTTTTTCTTGACCCCTTTCTCCCTCATGTTTAGCCCCATTGCTTTTGATATTATAAAACGTTTGCCCCATTAGTTTACCGATTTTAAGAACTTTCACCCCATATTAAGACCTTTCGTGCCATTCAGGTGTCAATTTTATCCTGGCGAGCGATAGCGAGCCTGTAATCTAAGAGGAATCGGCCTTCGGCCGGGACATTTTTCTACCGAAAAATGTACAAATTTATCTTGAAAGGGACTCAAGGGGGTGTAATTTTAAGCTTGATGGAGGTCTAGGGAACAAACTAAATACCTCCCCTTAATGGAAATATATGAAACTACTATGGCTGTGTGTCATATTAATGCCAAGTTTTCAGAATAACCACCATCATCTTTCGCTACAAAATCGATTTTTTTTTTTTTTTTTTTTTTTTTTTTTTTTAAAGAGACAATGAACGGAGGAAGGAAAAACACAGATAAAACAAAAAGGTCCATGTGCCTAAAGGCATCCTCCATTCATAAAATGTTTGTAACAACTGGATTTAAACATTTGTAGATTGTAAGTTTGTGGATAGCAATTCGAGGGAAGTGAATTCCAAAGAGTAGTAGCTCTGGGGATAAATGAATTCTGATAAGCAGAAGTTCTGCATTGTGGAGGAGAAAGTGTAAATTCATGGGCGCTCTCAGCTGCCCTAGTTCTACGGGGAAAGATGTGGAGAGGCGGCACAATTGAAGCAAGTTCCTCGGAACAATTGCTGTGAAAATATCTGTAGAATAATGCAAGGGATGCAACGTTTCTTCGTATGGATAATGTAGGAAGGTCCTGTGTGATTGCAGGGTTATTGATTAATCTAATAGCTTTATTTTTAATTAATCTAATAGCTTTATTTTTAATTAATCTAATAGCTTTATTTTTAATTATACCCGAGTAACAAAGATAGAAACATGACAATTCAGGCTCAGCTGGAAAAAAAAAAAATAGATATAGTCATCTTTGAGTTATGTGAGGTTAGGGGTTACGATTTCTGCCCAACCTCGAATGAACGGACTATAGTTACATGAATTCTAGCGATATTCTGTAGATGTAAATATTTGCCTCTACTGTAGATCGAAGTAAACACCCTCTAGGCTCTAGCGGGAAAGTAGCTTTATAAATTACCACTTGCGAGTTTCAGGCTATAAGGAAGTTGGAGCCATAAGCATTGATATTAACCCTTTCACACACATATGACGCAGAGGTTGCCAGATTAGCAATACTAAATAGAGTTCTCTCACTCTTATAATTACCTCTCCAAAATTAGTTTTCTGCCCACAGCTAACTCAAAGACAACTGCAGAGGTTGAAGTAACTAAACTAAAGGTTTCTAAATAACCCCTGATGGTAACCAAAGGCTTTAAAGTATCCCCAATAGGCTCAACACAGCTAACTCAAAGACAACTGCAGAGGTTGAAGTAACTAAACTAAAGGTTTCTAAATACCCCTGATGGTAACAAAGGCTTTAAAGTATCCCTAATAGGCTCAACACAGCTAACTCAAAGACAACTGCAGAGGTTGAAGTAACTAAACTAAAGGTTTCTAAATACCCCTGATGGTAACAAAGGCTTTAAAGTATCCCCAATAGGCTCAACACAGCTAACTCAAAGACAACTGCAGAGGTTGAAGTAACTAAACTAAAGGTTTCTAAATACCCCTGATGGTAACAAAGGCTTTAAAGTATCCCCAATAGGCTCAACACAGCTAACTCAAAGACAACTGCAGAGGTTGAAGTAACTAAACTAAAGGTTTCTAAATACCCCTGATGGTAACAAAGGCTTTAAAGTATCCCTAATAGGCTCAACACAGCTAACTCAAAGACAACTGCAGAGGTTGAAGTAACTAAACTAAAGGTTTCTAAATACCCCTGATGGTAACAAAGGCTTTAAAGTATCCCCAATAGGCTCACCACAGCTAACTCAAAGACAACTGCAGAGGTTGAAGTAACTAAACTAAAGGTTTCTAAATACCCCTGATGGTAACAAAGGCTTTAAAGTATCCCCAATAGGCTCAACACAGCTAACTCAAAGACAACTGCAGAGGTTGAAGTAACTAAACTAAAGGTTTCTAAATACCCCTGATGGTAACAAAGGCTTTAAAGTATCCCCAATAGGCTCAACACAGCTAACTCAAAGACAACTGCAGAGGTTGAAGTAACTAAACTAAAGGTTTCTAAATACCCCTGATGGTAACAAAGGCTTTAAAGTATCCCCAATAGGCTCAACACAGCTAACTCAAAGACAACTGAAGAGGTTGAAGTAACTAAAACTAAAGGTTCTATAAATACCCCTGATGGTAACAAAGGCTTTAAAGTATCCCTAATAGGCTCAACACAGCTAACTCAAAGGACAACTGCAGAGGTTTGAAGTACACTAAACTAAAGGTTTCTAAATACCCCTGATGGTAACAAAGGCTTTAAAGTATCCCCAATAGGCTCAACACAGCTAACTCAAAGACAACTGCAGAGGTTGAAGTAACTAAACTAAAGGTTTCTAAATACCCCTGATGGTAACAAAGGCTTTAAAGTATCCCTAATAGGCTCAAAATCGCGTCGTATGTCGGAGAGGGTTAAACAGATATACAATAATGATGAAGGTTTCTAATGGATAACAAGTATGTTGAATTGGGTTTTATGTATATATATAAATGCACTACAACCGTATTTTAGGTGACAATTCTGTCAATGATCGATGTGTACAGCTCCAACTTCCTTGTAGATCGAAACTCGCAAGTGGGGTAATTGGCAACACTGCAGCTCGTTCCAACAGCAGGTCCTACAACAGTTAAACCTGCAACCGCCTCGGGGTCACCCAACCCGTTTTTTTTATGCAACCTAGCTTTCTCCATGGGTTGCAGAGTAGGTTAACCCCTGCAACTGATTAGAAATTGCCTAATCATAGCCAGAAAACTGATTAAGGGGAGGTTTTTAGTGTGTTTCCTAAACTTCCATCAAGCTTGAAATTACACCCCCTTGACCCCCTTTCAAGATAAATTTGTAAATTTTTCGGTAGAAAAATTTCCCGGCCGAAGGCCGGTTCCTCTTAAATTACAGGCTCGCTATCGCTCGCCAGGATAAAATCGACACCTGAATGGCACGAAAGGTCTTAATATGGGGTGAAAGTTCTTAAAATCGCTAAACTAATGGGGAAAACGTTTTATAATATCAAAAGCAATGGGGCTAAACATGAGGGAGAAAGGGGTCAAGAAAAAAATCCCTCAAGTGGATATCTCCCCTTAAAGGATGTCACCGGTACGGAAGGGGTTAAGAATTGCCGGGTCAGGAAATACGTCAACTTTGTAGCAAATAGGGTCACACGGAGATGAGATAGCGTAATTTTTGTCAACATTAATATATTGTAATTGAACTTTGTAGCAAATATATATATATTCTCCTGGGTGACCTAGATGTGTGTGAATTTTGTGTTTTGTCTGTGTTTGTTCGCTGGTTTGTCTTGTGTTTTGTGTTTTCCTGTTCTTGCTCTGTCTTGAGTCGGCCACCCCCAAAGGAAAAAACAAAAATAATAATAATAATAATAATAAAAAAATAGAGGAAAATAAAAATAAAAAATAGGAAAGGTGTGGATTGGGCCTGAGCATATAGATAGATAGATAGATAGCAAATAGGGTCACAAGGAGATGAGATAGCGTAATTATTGTCAACATGATAGACTGTTTATTGTTTGTTTTTCGAGCTAACGATAACTTGCAAAGCTTCTATTTAAATTACTCAGTTATTAGGAAGAATTTACAGTGAAATATGTTGTGTGCTATTACAACTTGGCAATCATAAGACACAGAGAAATTATTAGTTGTGTATTTTCTCATCGATTTCGGGGGCTTACCTTTACCTTTTGATACCTTTGGATGTGTTCGCCGCTCTTCTAGCGGCACCAAGGAGCGCGACGCCCCTCGTTATGGGTGGTGATTTGGTGCAGTAGACTGTTTGAAGCGACAGCTCGCTCCCTTGCGAGGATGGGCTCGTCTGGCACTTTTTGCAGTTCGACATCTAGGGCTCTCTTGAAGTTGTCTAACGAGATGTCCCTCATGTCTCTTACTCGCCGTGGGAGTTTGTTGAAGAGACGTGGGCCTCTGTGTGATAACCAGCCCTCTCGCAGAGAGCCCATAGCACCCCTGTTATTCAGCCGGGGGATTTCGCATTCCCAGCCTCTCCTATCACTGAATTTCATGACTATCGGAGTATGTAAGTTTGGTACTAAACCCTCTGCGATTTTCCACGTGTATATTATTAGGTAACGTTCTCTTCTACGTTCCAGTGAGTACAGATTCAGTGCTCTTAAACGCTCCCAATAGTGTAGATGTTTTATCGAACTTATATGCGAAGTGAAATTTCTTGGGCTGTTGAGTGATTGGTGCTTCTGAATGCTTGTGTGCTTACTATGGTTCCATGTCAATTGAACCAGTGCCACTTTAACCAGTGCTAACTCAACCAGTCACCATTTTAACCAGTAACCTAACCTAACTAACCTAACCTAACCTAACCTACTGGTTAAAATGGTCACTGGTTGAAATGGCCACTGGTTGAGTTAGCACTGGTTAAAGTGGCACTGGTTCAAGTGGCACTGGTTCAACTGACCTGTCACCGCTTAGGATGTGTAGGCAAACTGTATGTGTTCTTCTCCGGTCACCTCATTTTCCTTTCTCGTGTCTCTTGTTGATCCTCCCTACCCCTTGTGGGAGTAAGGGTTGGCAACTGACTGACTGTATGTTCCCAGTTAAGGGGAGATTTCCACCTGGAGGATTTTTTTCTGGACCCCTTTCTCCTTCATGTTTAGCCCCATTGCTTTTGAGATTTTAAGACGTTCGCCCCATTAGTTTGGCGATTTTATGAACCTTCGCCCCATTTCTGTCAATTTTAAGACCATTCGTGCCATTTAGGTGTCGATTTTTTCCAGGCGAGCGATAGCGAGCCTGTAATTTAAGGGGAATCGGCCTTCGGCCGAGAAATTTTTCTACCGAAAAATTTACAAATTTATCTTGAAAGAGGGTCTAGGGGGAGTAATTTTAAGTTTGATGGAAGTCTAGGGAATCAACTAAATACCTCCCCTTAACCCCTTCACCACCATTGCGTAATTTGCATAATATACTGGTTACCATTAGACGATTTTCTCTTGTTTATAATCTACCCCTCTAGGACTCGCATGGGTAAATACAATCTCAATATACTCTCTGAATAACAACATAGGTCCCTCTTAACCCTCTCACGTTCTTGACGCAATTTTGAGCCTATTGGGGATACTTTAAAGCCTTTGTTACCATCAAGGATATTTAGAAACCTTTAGTTTAGTTACTTCAACCTCTGCAGTTGTCTTTGAGTTAGCTGTGGTGAGCCTATTGGGGATACTTTAAAGCCTTTGTTACCATCAGGGATATTTAGAAACCTTTAGTTTAGTTACTTCAACCTCTGCAGTTGTCTTTGAGTTAGCTGTGGTGAGCCTATTGGGGATACTTTAAAGCCTTTGTTACCATCAGGGGTATTTAGAACCTTTAGTTTAGTTACTTCAACCTCTGCAGTTGTCTTTGAGTTAGCTGTGGTGAGCCTATTGGGGATACTTTAAAGCCTTTGTTACCATCAGGGGTATTTAGAAACCTTTAGTTTAGTTACTTTAACCTCTGCAGTTGTCTTTGAGTTAGCTGTGTTGAGCCTATTGGGGATACTTTAAAGCCTTTGTTACCATCAGGGGTATTTAGAAACCTTTAGTTTAGTTACTTCAACCTCTGCAGTTGTCTTTGAGTTAGCTGTGGTGAGCCTATTGGGGATACTTTAAAGCCTTTGTTACCATCAGGGGTATTATAGAAACCTTTAGTTAGTTACTTCAACCTCTGCAGTTGTCTTTGAGTTAGCTGTGGTGAGCCTATTGGGGATACTTTAAAGCCTTTGTTACCATCAGGGGTATTTAGAAACCTTTAGTTTAGTTACTTCAACCTCTGCAGTTGTCATTGAGTTAGCTGTGGGCAGAAAACTAATTGTGGAGAGGTAATTATAAGAGTGAGAGAACGCTATTTAGTAGTGCTAATCTGGCAACCTCTGCGTCATATGGTCGTGAGAGGGTTAAACTACATAAACTCGTCTAAATATATAGCTAGAATAGAGCTACAAACAGACGTCGCCGGCACAGAAGGGGTTAAGTGATTCCATTCACGCCAGGTGACATATATCAGACTATAACTTTCCAACTCGTGTACAGTTACCCGCTGTAACTGGGATTTAGGTCGTTGGTTTTGTACCGTAGCTTAATGGGAGGTATTTAGTTTGTTCCCTATACCTCCATCAACCTTAATGGGAGGTATTTAGTTTGTTCCCTAGACATGTTTAGCCCCATTGCTTTTCATATTATAAAACGTTTGCCCCATTAGTTTAGCGATTTTAAGAACTTTCACCCCATATTAAGACCTTTCGTGCCATTCAGGTGTCGATTTTATCCTGGCGAGCGATAGCGAGCCTGCATTTTAAGAGGAACCGGCCTTTGGCCGGGAAATTTTTCTACCGAAAAATGTACAAATTTATTTTGAAAGGGACTCAAGGGGGTGTAATTTTAAGCTTGATGGAGGTCTAGGGAACAAACTAAATACCTCCCCTTAAGCGGCTGAATTCTGATAAAGTGTAATATTTGAAGCTGCCAAACCATAATTGCCAGTAAAAATTGCTCGAAAAACGGCTCGTGTGACTCCGGCTTTACTCTGCACAAGGGGTTTGCAATTGACCACATGCGAGTTGCAGGCTGTGGTGTGATGTAGTGTAGTGTGTGTTGTGGTTTGTGTGAGTGACTGGATGACGCGGTTCTTGTCATGCAGGTTGCTTGTGGAGAGAGAGAGAGAGAGAGAGAGAGAGAGCGAGAGAGAGAGAGAGAGAGCGAGAGCGAGAGCGAGAGCGAGAGCGAGAGCGAGAGCGAGAGCGAGAGAGAGAGAGATAGTAGCCAGGAAGCGTGAGTGTACTAATACCAAATATCGCAACACCGGAAGTGGCTAGCTTCCGGCCGTTGTGGAAAATGCAGAATGTAAGGAAGACGTTCGAAGTTAAGGGGGAGGCAGAGGGTTTTTCTCGACCCCCTTTCTCCCTCATGTTTAGCCCCATTATTTGTGAGATTTTAAGACGTTCCGACCGTGAGTTTGTCTATTTTACCACTTTCGTTCCATTTCTTTATCAATGTTAAGACCTTTCGTGCCATTTAGGTGTCTCCCTCAAAATCTAAACATGAGGTAGACAGAATTGTTATCAAAGTGTATGTCCTTAGCTGCCAGATCAGAAAAATAATGAATACACAATACAAAAAAGACAATGTATCCTGTTGCAATTTTTCTTTTAAAATTTCAGGCTCGCTATTGCTCGCCAGGAAATAATCGACACCTAAATGGCACGAAAGGTCTTAAAATTGACAAAGAAATGGGACGAAAGTGGTAAAATAGGCAAACTCACGGTCGGAACGCCTTAAAATCTCAAAACGAATGGGGCTAAACATGAGGGAGAAAGGTGGGGTGTGGGGTTACAGGTGTGGGGTTACAGGTGTGGGGTTACAGGTGTGGGGTTACAGGTGTGGGGTTACAGGTGTGGGGTTACAGGTGTGGGGTTACAGGTGTGTGGGGTTACAGGTGTGGGGTTACAGGTGTGGGGTTACAGGTGTGGAGTTACAGGTATGGGGTTACAGGTGTGGGGTTACAGGTGTGGGGCTACAGGCGTGGGGTTACAGGTGTGGGGTTACAGGTGTGGGGTTACAGGTGTGGGGTTACAGGTGTGGGGTTACAGGTGTGGGGTTACAGGTGTGGGGTTACTGGTGTGGGGTTACAGGTGTGGGGTTACAGGTGTGGGGTGACAGGTGTGGGGTTACTGGTGTGGGGTTACAGGTGTGGCAGGGTGGAGTACACTACAGTATAATAAATGTGTCAGCTATTTCCCCCCCCCCCCCCCTCCACCCTGAGGCTCCTTACTCTAGGTCAACCCCCCCCCCCTCCCCCCTGCATCTCTCTCTCTCTCTCTCTCTCTCTCTCTCACTCACTCACTCATCTCTCCCTCTCTCTCTCTTTCTCTCTCAACAGTAACCACTAGTACCGTTTGGCCAGCACCGAGTCTGTTGCTTAGCGGTAAACTGTTTCCTGCCTTTAAACGTGGTGTCATATTTGTGTGTGTGTGTGTGTGTGTGTGCGCGCGCTTGTGCTTGTGACTGACTCCGTGTGTTTGTGACTGTGTGCGTATGGCTGGCTGTGACCGTGAACATGTCGTGGTGACCTTGAACTTCCCGGTTACGGTGCTGAAGCCTATACACAGTCACACACAACAGTTTTAGCACCAACCTATACTAGCAATGTTTCGGAGCCTACCTATTAGTCATGGTTTAGGCACAACAAAAATACAAAATCAAAATAAAATATATACTGTATATATACAGTATATATACAGTATATATATATACCGGTATGTATATATATATATTTATATATTTCATAGCGAGGTCGGTCCTTAGAGATCTGTGCTCCATGAAATGTTCTTTCTTTTCACTTAACCCACTGAACCCCAGCGACGCGCGTTATGCGTCACCTATGTATGTAACACACAGTCCCAGCGACGCAGAGCATGTGACCGCAACTTTTGCCCTTAATTACTCGTCTTATGGCACCTGGAGGGTTCAGATTTGTATGGGAACTACTTTAAGATCCCGCGGAACAATACTGATGGTTAGCAACCCACAAATTCCAGCCGCGTGCGTGTGAGCACGCGCGGAAGTGAGAGGCTAATATACCGCCTACTCTCCTCTCGCAATATATATATATACCGGTATATATATATATATATATATATAAAACCCCGTCCCAGAAAGTGGGTTCAATGTTATTTTAATACCACAAATTTTTTTGATATATTTGAAGATAAATATTGAATCTATATGCTCTAAAGATCATAAGAAAATTTGTTTTAACCCTCGGCAAAACCTAATAAAAAAGTATGGTACAGTACTAACATTTATTTTTCGTAACAAGGTTGTCAATAGTCCTACAGTACTTCCAGTTATCGGCAGCTCTAAAGATCATATGAAAATGTGTTAAACCCTCGGAAAAACCTAATATAAAAGTATGCTCCTAAAATTTAATTTTCGTAACAAGGTTGTCAATACGGTACTTTCCCGTTATCAATGTACAATCAAAGCTGAACATTGCAGAGTAAACACCGTAGACTTCATCGACTTTTTCACCTTCGTATAGAGCCAATTTTTTGTTTTTATTTACTAAGGGATTAGTACTCAACCAGCGGGGGTGTGGGGGCGGCAGCCCCCACCCATAATACTAGGTTAGGTTAGGTAAGGTTGTTAAGTTAGACTAATGTCTTTTCAAATCACTATCTGGGGGCGTGTCTCCACATCGATCGATAGGTCTAATGGGGAAAATAGGTTTTCCCGAGATTTCTAATTAATTACAAACACTATATATTGATGGAAATTAAAAATTTTGTTTATAAAAAACACTCTGAAAATTCGTGGTATTAAAATAAAAAAAATCCAGAAAGTGTAAACCTGACCTCGGAGAAGGCGGTGGGAGTTGTGAAATACCACCAAATGAATTAAGGGTAATTGAGGACCCTTCAACCACTTTGTTACTCTGAGGGGGACAGAGGATAAAGACATGTACAATCACTCATACAAATTCGTGGACCTAACCTCTTACATTTGGAATCCCATTACGCCATCAGACAGTACACTAGGACCATTCGGCTGGGAAAGTGTAGACAGCAGAGAAGGGGTATGGTAGATAGAGGAAGCTGTTGGAATAGCTTTGGCATGTGTGTTAATAGTCTGTATACGTCGTCGAGGTATCGCCCGACTGGGTGCGAACATGATATACATGCTAGAACATATTACCACACCCACTAACTGTCCGCCTTGGCTGGGATCGAACCCAGGTCAAGCAGATTCACACGTGAGCGTGCTCTCCACTCGACCGCCGCAGCTCTATTTCTAATTATGGAAGTATATCTCTGGACGAGAATTTATGATTATAATTGTCTATACATGAAGTACCAAATAATATGTGCTAGTTATTGAAAAGCAAGATCCATATAAAAATCAATGCAAATAGTAATAATTGCATAAAGAAAAACATAGAGGGTCCACGAATTCTTATACGTGGCTGTACAGTCGGCCAAATACATGATGTCTCGGCACCACTCATATTTTGATCAATAATTGTAATCAGCATTATATAAACTTGCTTATTCATTTCGAGTGAGATATGCTGAACAAACATTTACCTACAATTACCTATTCAACATCTGACGGACATCAATACAGCATAGAGGAAGCCAAACGTAATAACAGTTGAGACATGACTTATTAGCACTGGCACCGTACAGGCCAATACAATATTTCATAGACCTCACCTATTTCTAATTAGGGAAGTATATCTCTGGAAACGAACAAATTAATATAATTATCTATGCACCAATTACAAACTATATATATACTATTTAATGAAAAGGAAGTTCCATCCGTAAATCATTCCCGATAATTATAAATGCATAGAGAACAACACGGGCGATCCACGAATGATTATTATACATTTTGTTGTTGTGAAGAATTAACCCTTTCACGCATTTATGACGCAGAGGTTGCCAGATTAGCAATAAGAAATAGAGTTCTCTCACTCTTATAATTACCTCTCCAAAATTAGTTTTCTGCCCACAATTAACTCAAAGACAACTGCAGAGGTTGAAGTAATCAAACTAAAGGTTTCTAAATACCCCTGATGGTAACAAAGGCTTTAAAGTATCCCCAATAGGCTCAAAATTGTGTTGTATGTCGGAGAGGGTTAATGGATGAGAATTTGGCCTTTTTACCCTACGACAGTCTTATTTTCCTAGGCGAAGTTCAAAAGAGATTAACCACAATCCTATTTCACTATCAGGCGAAAAGGAGGGAGTGTACCGGCCAATACAAACACCCAACTAGGAGTAATATATGGCCAAACAATAGTAGGTTACTGACCACCGACCGACCTCTCTCGTCAGCCTTGGTCGGCAATCCGTCTAGGGGAATATAGTTTAGAGATTTTAAGACGTTCGCCCCATCAGGTTAGCCATTTTAAGATCTTTCGCCCCATTAGTCTCGCCAGTTTAAGAAATTTCGCGTTATTTAGGTGTCGATTTTTATCCTGGCGAGCAATAGCAAGCCTGCAAGCAGCCTCTGGCCGGGACATTTCTCTACCAACAAATGCACAAATTAATCTCGAAGCGGGTGTTGGTCGTAGTCTTTTAACTAAGCTTGATGGAAGCCTAGGGAGGAAACTAAAATTATGTTAATAAACACTATAACAATCTGTGTTACACTGAAACGTCACCAATTATATAGTTTATAGCCCCCCCCCCCCCCTCCTCCTCCTGACCCTCGGCCGGCCCCACCACCCCGACATTATAGACCCAAGACAGCCTACTTTTGACCCCTCCTGTACCTTGCCAATTATATAGTTTATAGCCTTATCCCCTCCCCCTCCTGACCCAACCACCCCGACATTATAGATCCAAGATAGCCAACTTTTGACCCCTCCTGTACCTTGCCAATTATATAGTTTATAGCCTCCCCCACCCCCCTCCTGACCCACGCCAGGCCCTCCCCCCCCCCCACCACACAATACACCCAAGACACAGCGGCCACTACCCTATTATTCAACAGGCTCTACGATTATCACCACCACTACCACCACCACCACCACACAATACACCCAAGACACCGCGGCCACTACCCTATTATTCAACAGGCTCTACGATTATCACCACCACCACCACCACCACCACCACCACACACTACACCCATTATACCCTATCATTCAACAGGCCCTCCAATTCTCCCTACCAATGTAATGACACTTATGGGCGCTACAGCAGATTGGCGCCGTCTTCCCTAAATGTCGACATTATGGCTATAGCCTTCCAAATAGAAACTCGCAAGGGGTCACTTATCACCACCAAGGCAAGGGACTGGGGTTCTCGATAAGGGGCTCCAGTCCTAAAAATGTACTTGACTTGCAGTGTGTTGGCATAATAATCCGGAAGGGTTGATAGCCTCTGAAGTCCTATTTTAACTAACTAATAAAATAACCACTAAGGGACGCTGGTACCAGTCAAGACGGTTGGGATATTAATGAAATGCCCAAATTTCGGACTTGTGGTTGGTAGAAATATATTGATGCGATAAATATATTGATGCGATAAATATATTGATGCGATAAATATATTTCTTATTTATTTGTTTATGGATATACAACATTTGGAGACAATATACTGTCAATGCAATGGCAAATACTTAGACTTACAAAAAAAAAAAAAAAAAAAAAAAAAAATATATATACAGGTATATACCGGTATATATATATATATTTTTTTTTTTTTTAATTAATATATATATATATATATATACCGTATATATATATATATATATATATAGATATATATATATATATATATATATATATATATATATATATATATATATATACAGTATATACGGTATATATATATATAATATTTTGTTTTGTCTTCATTGCCATTCCCATATCGTTTATATACCAGCATTTGTGTCCATCTTTATCAATTTTACTACTGCAATTAACGACTAATTCGAAAATATCAAAGTCACCCATAGATCGTTATGTCTTCGAAGAAAATAATATAATGAAGTTGACAAGGTCTTCAGTGCAAATATTATAATGTCCTTCACAATATACTGAATGATGGTAAACAAGACGCGTGCACATTGTTAGCAATATACACAATTACATTCCTCTGCACATTCAGATACAAAAAGATACAATGATAAAAAGATAAGTACAAGACATAAAGACACATTCAAATCAAAATGAAAAGATAAAAAGGGCATATTCAGATACAAAGATATAGACAAAATATACAAAGGCACATTCAGATACAACAATAAATAATGACAAAGACAACAGATAAAAAGGGACATTGAGATAAGAAAGATAAACAAAATATATAATATAAGATAAAGACAAAAGACAAATATAAAAGATAGACATATGATAAGGCACAACAACAACAACAATGACAACAGGAGTCTACTGTATATATTCGAGTCATGCCTATTGTATATTATTAACACTTACGCTGCGGCTATATTTGGGCTATTTAGGGCATATTCAGGCACTCCTGAATGATTAATCAAGCATCTGCATTAAATGAACTGTATTCTGCCGAAAACTAGGCGAAAATAGCTTCAAAATGAGACCAGAACGGGCTTTGTAGGTGGCGGGGTTCACCCGCAGCGGTGCCATAGACATACGGGAAAACCGCTAATTATTAGCTCTCGGTCGCTCGGCAACACTGCTGTGAGACACCCGCGCGAGACACAGTCTCCTTCAGTGAGCGCCTCGCTGCTCTGAGGGTCGGAGGTGGGTCCCTCACGCTCCCGCCCACTGACACTCAATTTCTACGGCTTTCACAGGCTTTTAAAGCCTGGAAATTGCTGTAAATTGCCAGGACATTCCAGAACGTCACCTGCAGTCAATGGGTTAAGACCTACTTGTAACAACACAGATAAAATTAATACACAGACAAAAAGATATAAAGACAAAAGATACAGACACATTACGATAAAAGATAGAAAAACAAAAATATTCAGGTCATTCAGATAAAATGCACAACAATAACAAGAGTCTATATAATCGAGCCATGCCTATTAAAACCTACTTGTAACTGCCCCCAGAGAGCCAGTCCAGAGAGCCACTGACCCATAGCCCCCCAACGGGACCACTGGGGACCCGACCGTTCTCCAACCCGCCCCTGGTTGGGAGGAGGTTAGTTAGTGGGTTAGTTTACACCAGTTTGTTTCAGGTAGAGCCAAAACACACGGTTATTTGAAGATAAAGTTGAAGGTAGAGCCACAGACGGTTATTTAAAGATAGAGCCACAGACAGTTAGTTAAAGATAGAGCCACAGACGGTTATTTAAAGATAGTGTTAAAGATAGAGCCATAGACGGTTATTTAAAGATATTGTTAAAGGTAGAGCCACAGACGGTTATATAAAGATAGAGCCACAGACGGCTATTTAGAGATAGAGCCACACATTATTTAAAGATAGCCACATACCAATATTTAAAGATAGCCACATACCAATATTTAAAGATAGCCACATACCAATATTTAAAGATAGCCACATACCAATATTTAAAGATAGCCACATACCAATATTTAAAGATAGCCACATACCAATATTTAAAGATAGCCACATACCAATATTTAAAGATAGAGCCACATACCAATATTTAAAGATAACCACATACCAATATTTAAAGATAGCCACATACCAATATTTAAAGATAGCCACATACCAATATTTAAAGATAGAGCCACAGACGGTTATATAAAGATAGAACCACACATTATTTAAAGATAGAGCCACAGACGGTTATATAAAGATAGAACCACACATTATTTAAAGATAGAGCCACAGACGGTTATATAAAGATAGAACCACACATTATTTAAAGATAGAGCCACAGACGGTTATATAAAGATAGAACCACACATTATTTAAAGATAGAGCCACAGACGGTTATTTAAAGATAGAGCCACATACCATTATTTAAAGATAGAGTTGAAGCCATAAGCTAGAGCCTCGGACGCGTATAAAGACATCGATTAATATATATATATATATATATATATATATATTATAGATGATATGGCAACATCATCATGACGTAAGCGATGGATCTCCAATTGTGATATTATTTAAATATAATAAAAAATAAAATAAAATATATATATACTAGAAATAAAATAAAATAAAGTCAAATAAAATATAATAAGTAAATAAAACATTAAAAGCGAAACAAAATATATACACGGAAATTTGAAACCTAAGCTGACCAACTTGAGGGGGGGATCTTTTGGTATTATTTATTTGTTAGTTTCCTCCCAAAACCTCCGTCAAACTGTAATTAAAAAAAAAAAAAAAAAAAAAAAAAAAAAAAAAAAACACGAAGACCCCCTTTCAAGATAAATTTGTACATTTTTCAGTAGAAAAATTTCCCACCCAGAGGCCGGTTCCTTCTAAAATTACAGGCTCGCTTTCGCTCGCCAGGATAAAATCGACACCTAAATGGCACGAAAGGTATCTTTAAAGAATGACAAAGAAATGGGAGTGAAATGTCTCAAAATCGCCAAACTAATGGACCGAACGTCTACAAATCTGAAAAATAACGGGGCTAAACATGAGGCAGACGGGGGTGGGGGTGGGTGGGGGGGGGGGGGGGGGGGGGCAGAAAAACGTCCTCCTCTCCCCTTAACCCAGCTGACCCTGAAACCCAACGTTTTATAATCAACCACCACCACTAATAGCTTTAACAAATTGTCCGAGTCATCTGACAAATGTAGCTCCTTCCTAAGCTGAAAGGTCATCGCGTAAACGTCATTGCGGACTCCGATATAATATTGACAAATTAAAAGGAGATGGTTCACTTTTTGGGCGATTTTTGCATGTATTCGTTATTTTTCTAGTTTCCTCCCTAGACCTCTATCAAATTTAAAAAAAAACATCCATTAAATCCCCCTTCTAGGATAATTTGTACATTTTTCTAT
>CM064582.1:6419956-6440862 GCA_032716605.1 Paralithodes platypus
CAATTTAGTTTGCCCCCATAGACTACTACTACTACTACTACTACTACTACTACTACTACTACTACTATTATTAATATGAATGTGTGTACAGTATATGCCCGAGTTGCGTGGGGGTACTTGTAAATATCACTGTATGAAATCCTAAACTATGGATCCTAAGACTTGTGTATGAAGTTAAATACATTCTCCAATTAGGATTTTCCTATTTCCCCGTCTCCTTCATATAAATAGGAAAAGGTTAGGTATCCTTGATCACGCCGTGGCAGAGTTGGTTAAAGAATGGACAATCGTTTTGATTGTCGGTGATTCGAGCCCGGCTAACAATATATTTAAAAAAATAATAATAAAAATACAAAACAAATAATGATAATAATAATAACAATATATATATATATATACAGTATATATCCAGCACCTCACATCCGGTATGCATATAAAAAACATATTCATGCACGTACGCACTGTAAAAAAAAAAAAGATGACGAGAGAGAGAGAGAGAGAGAGAGAGAGAGAGAGAGAGAGAGAGAGAGAGAGAGAGAAAGAGAGGTTGACCATCTACCTCACCTATTGTACACACGACCAGACAGTCCAACTTAAAAGGAGAGGTATTTGCTTTTTCTGGTCCCCCTTCCCCCTCATGTTTAGCCACAATTGTTTACAGATTTTAAGACGTTCGCCCCCATTAGTGTTACGATTTTACGACCTTTCGTCCCATTTCTTTGTCAACATTAAGACCTTTCGTTCTATTTAGGTGTTGATTATTTTTCCCTGGCGAGCGATTGCGAGCCTGTATTCTAGTAGGAACCAGCCTTCGGCCGGGAAATTTGTCTACCAAAAAATAAAAAATAAATATTTTGAATGGGGTTTTGGGGAGTTGTTTTTGTTGTTGTTTTCTTGTTGTCTCATATTTCCCCTCATTTATCACACTGTAGAGTTGTTGTTGTTGTTGTTGTTGTTGTTGTTGTTGTTGTTGTTGTCGTTCCTAGTCGGTAATTATCTCGGGGCTCATTAGTTTGGTCTGGTAATGAGGTTGTGAATAATGCTGAACTTACTTTTAATGAGTTGTCAAGAAATACATATATGCTTGTAGGCTATTTAGTTGCATCTATTATATATATATACAGTATACAGTATATTATTTGTGTATTAATTAATGTATTTATATAATTTTGACCTCCATCAAGCTTACAATAAACTTTATATTCATTTATATATTATGTAAACATATTCCTTATTCTAGTATATATATATATATATATATCTATCTATCTATCTATCTATTGCCTGACGCCGTGATCCCCGAAGGGGTGGCCACGAACGAACCGCCCCCATGCACCTCTGTCCCCAGTCAGTCGACGCCCCTCCCCCCAACAAGCACCGCCTTCGTTCATGTAGTTCCTCACTCCATCCTTCCACCTCATATTCGGTCTACCTCTCCCCCTCTGTCCCTCCACCTCGCTCTCGTACACCCTCTTAGTCATTCTCTCGCTTTCCATACGTTCCATATGGCCGAACCATCTCAAGTTGTTCCTTTTCACACTTTCCAGCACATCTACCTCCTCACCACACCTCCTTCTTACTTCCTCATTATTCTGTCTATCCCTCCATGTAACTCCGCACGCACTCCTTAAGTAATTCATATCCACTGATTCTCACTCTTGGTCTGAGTCTCTCAACCAACGTCCATGCTTCGCTTCCGTAAGTCAGTGTCGGGATTACCACACTGTCATGCAAGGACTTCTTCACTTCCATACTGACCCCTCTATTTCTTGTTACTGCTTTTAGCGTTCCTACAACCCTCTTCCCCTGTTGTACCCTCTCCCGCACCTCTTTATCCATAGTCCCATCTTTACTCAACACTGCCCAGATACTTAAAAGAGTTGACGATCTCCATAGCCTGACCGTTCAGCTTCACCTCACACTCTGTGACTTCACCCTTTTCGAAGACCATAACCTTGCTCTTCCCGGTATTTACCTTCAAATTCCGTTTTTCGCACACTGTTCCAAACTCATTTACCAGACCCTGCAACTCCCATTCATTATCACTCATCAGAACTGTATCATCCGCAAACAGCAGTATAGGTAGCTTCCACTCAATTCCCTCCCTTTTCAGCGATACACCAACATTCACTGCTCTTGATAGTATTTCTTTCATGACTCCATCCATATATACAGTAACAACCACGGGGACATCACACACCCCTGTTTCAAACCAACATTCAGGTCAAAGAACTCGCTCTGCTCACTCTCCACACGTACTGCCGCCTTTGCACCCTCATAACATGCTCTTCACTGCTTTCAGCAACTTGCCCTCTACTCCGTATATTCTAAGTACTTTCCACAAACCTTCTCTATCCACTCTGTCATAGGCCTTCTCCAAGTCCATAAAGGCAACAGACACCTTTTGTTTCTTCTCCAGATACTTCTCCACAACACAATTCAGGGTAAAAATCTGATCTACACATCCTCTTCCCTTCCTAAAACCTCCCTGCTCGTCGCCTATCCATTTCTCCGTTCTCACTCTCACTCTCTCAATCACTACCCTACTGTATACCTTCCCTACTACGCTTAGAAGACATATTCCTCGGTGGTTACCACACACTCCTCTTTCCCCTTTGCCCTTATATAGGGGGACTATTATGCCAGTCTTCCAGTCATATATATATATATATATATATATATATATATATATATATATATATATATTTTGTCTACCCTCCTTTAGACCCAGTAATTAGCTGGACTATCTCATGAGATACGTTGTTAAATGCGCTCTCTAAGTCTCTCTCTCTCTATCTCTCTCTCTCTCTCTCCCTGTAAGAGAGAGTGAATGGGAGAGGGGGGGGGTGGAGAGGTTTAGAGAGGTCGTTTGATGATGTTATTGGTAGTAGGGCGAAGAGAGAGAGAGAGAGAGAGAGAGAGAGAGAGAGAGAGAGAGAGATAGAGAGAGAGAGAAGAGGAGAGAAGAGAGATAGAGAGAGAGAGAGAGAGAGAGAGAGAGAGAGAGAGAGAGAGAGAGAGAGAGAGAGAGAGAGGGAGAGAGAGTCTTCAGTACTCAGGAAAGACAGTAACTAGAAGGAACCAAAGTTAGGGTTTCACAACTTATTTCATCAACTAGGAGGGGTACCCGGCGTTGCCCGGGTTTAAATTCTACTACCATAATCACCATCATCAATCACTACTACCACAATCATGACAATACTACTACTACCATAATCACCGGCCTCGACCTCCCTGTGCCTCATTAAACGGCGACCTCGATTTCGGCCGCTAAATGACCTCCGATTTTGGATCTGACCTCATCCGTTCCCCCATTTTGGGGAGCTGCGAACAACTTTCGTTCCATACACCTTTTCGATCGGAGGCCTCCTTCTGCCCCAAACGGCCATTTTTGTCGATTTTTTTTCGCTCCCGTATACTACATAAGTTCTGCCGAAAATTTTATAAACAAAAGTGTCTCTGATTTCCACTAAACTCGCCTAAAACCATCTCCAAAGCCTGGGCTTTCCAACGGTGCCCCACACTCCCACCTGGCACCAAAACTGTGGGAGGAGTTTAGTAACAAAGGTACAAAGGTCGGGTAACTGACAAACAGACAAACATTGACCTTTATTTATTAACCCTTTCAAACTCATATGACGCAGAGGTTGCCAGATTAGCAATAAGAAATAGAGTTCTCTCACTCTTATAATTACCTCTCCAAAATTAGTTTTCTGCCCACAGCTAACTCAAAGACAACTGCAGAGGTTGAAGTAACTAAACTAAATGTTTCTAAATACCCCTGATGGTAACAAAGGCTTTAAAGTATCCCCAATAGGCTCAACACAGCTAACTCAAAGACAACTGCAGAGGTTGAAGTAACTAAACTAAAGGTTTCTAAATACCCCTGATGGTAACAAAGGCTTTAAAGTATCCCCAATAGGCTCAACACAGCTAACTCAAAGACAACTGCAGAGGTTAAAGTAACTAAACTAAAGGTTTCTAAATACCCCTGATGGTAACAAAGGCTTTAAAGTATCCCCAATAGGCTCAACACAGCTAACTCAAAGACAATGCAGAGGTTGAAGTAACTAAACTAAAGGTTTCTAAATACCCCTGATGGTAACAAAGGCTTTAAAGTATCCCCAATAGGCTCAACACAGCTAACTCAAAGACAACTGCAGAGGTTGAAGTAACTAAACTAAAGGTTTCTAAATACCCCTGATGGTAACAAAGGCTTTAAAGTATCCCTAATAGGCTCAAAATCGCGTCATATGTCGGAGAGGGTTAAGATAAGAGGTGGAAGCTGTGAGGATCGGTTAACCTCTTCAGTACCGGTTACGTCTTTTTAACTTTGTTCTGGCTACTATTAGACGATTTTACGAAGCTTAAATAGGGCCTCTAGCAAGTAAGAGGTTCGAACTCTCTCTTTTAACCCTTTGTAGGGCAAGTAACCAAATTTGATCATGGGAGGGATCAAGCAAATTTGGGCCTATGAGCGCGCGAATTTGGACCTATGATCAAGCAAATTTGGGCCTATGAGCGCGCGAATTTGGACCTATGAGCGCGCGAATTTGGACCTATGAGCGCGCGAATTTGGACCTATGAGCGCGCGAATTTGGACCTATGAGCGCGTGAATTTGGACCTATGAGCGCGCGAATTTAGACCTATGAGCGCGCGAATTTACACTATCTCCCAAAACACTCCGCCCCACAAAGGGGTCAGAGTAAGCTATGGGTATGGCAGAGATCGCTCAGGTCTCACTCTGATAGACCAGCCCATCACCATTCGTAGGTAGTATATGTACACTGTGTAATGATAGTACTGTAATACACAGTGTATCTCTATCACCAAGGAATGGGCCGCAATATCTTTGAGACAGTAACTATGCCGTGTTCCTGCCTTGCCGGTGTGTGTGTGTGTGTGTTGGAGAGAGTGTGTGTACGTGTGTCTGTATGTAGTGTGTGTGCATGGTGTGTGAGTGTGTGTGTGTATGTATATGTACGTATGTGTACGTGTGTATGGCCACGCCTGAGCAGCCCACCAACCAATCATGGGAGGTTCACTGCAATACCACCCCGGAAATGAAGCCTAGGATGGGTTTCTCAGCGAGTAGCGATCTAGGCGGCTCTTTAAACTTTTAAGGGGAGGTTTTTAGTTTGTTCCCTATATTTCCATCAAGCTTACGATTACACCCCCTAGATCCCCTTTCAAGATAAATTTGTACATTTTTCGGTAGAAAAATGTCCCGGCCGAAGGCCAGTTTCTCTTAAAATTACAGGCTCGCTATCGCTCGCCAGGAATAAATCGACACCTAAATGGCACGAAAAGTCTTAAAATTGACAGAAATGGGGCGAAAGTTTTTAAAATCGCCAAACTAATGGGGTGAACGTCTTAAAATATCAAAATCAATGGGGCTAACCATGAGGGAGAAAGGGATCCAGAAAACAATCCCTCAAGTGGAAACCTCCCCTTAAGCTGCAAATAAGCCTAAGTAACATTCCGAGACTACGGATTAAGGGTGGTCAAAAGCTTTTTTCTCTCCTTTTCTCTCTTTCTCTGGCTTGTATCTATTCGGCCCCATTCAGCCTATTGTTTTAAGACGTTTACCCCCATCCAGGTGTCAATATTTTCCTGGGGAGCGGTAGCGAGCTATCATATATATATTTTTTGTTTTACAGCAAGCTAAATTTGTACATCTTTCGATAGAAAAATGTCTCCGGCGAAGTCGGATTTCTCCACACAATGCTGGGTTGCTACCGCTCGCCAGGAAGAAATAGACACCTGGATGGGGATGAACGTCTTAAAAAAGTTGGCTGAATGGGGCCGAATGGATACAAGCCAGGGAAAGAGAGAAAAGAAGAGAAAGAGAAATAAAATCCCGGTGAACCCCCTTAAGTAGAGGAAGTAGAAATTTAGTTGAAGTGTTTGAGACATGGTGTTCGTGAGGTAGGCTGAATGCACTAATGGGAAAGTTATTGATATAGAAAGTGTACATACGTCAACACACTACACATACACACAACTTGATACACACACACACACACACACACACACACATATATATATATATATATATATCTCCTGGATGTGTGAGAGTTTGTGTTTTTTATCTGGGTTTATTTTTTGTTTTATGTTATTTTGGTGTTTTCCCTGTTCTTGCTCTGTCTTGAGTCGGCTACCCCCAAAATGGGGATTGGGCCTGAGCATATAGATAGATAGATAGATAGATATATATGAACACTCACCCTCATACACAATAATATCTAACATACCCACGTACTCTCTCTCTCTCTCTCTCTCTCTCTCTCTCTCTCTCTCTCTCTCTCTCTCTCTCTCTCTCTCTCTCTTTTTTCTAGAGAGCCTTGTTGTCATAATACTTCGTAGCCAACTTTATGTTAAAATATAGTCCGGACCGCTTAGTAGGGACGGCAAGGTCTGTGCAACTCCTTCACTATCATTATATGCTGCAGTCTAAGTAGGCGATACATCATTAACTCTATCCTCTGTAACTCAAAAAGGTCTAGAGCAAATTGGCTGTACATGTCCACATCTACTCCCTGACTGACTCTTCCCAAATGGTAGAGATATTAGCTCGATTACTCGAGTCGTGTTTGAGTTACAGAGGATAGAGCTCAGGATTTGTCGCCTGCTTAGAGCGAATAGACAGCTGCATATACTGATAGTGGAGGAGTTGCACACACCTTGCTGAATGGGGCCGAATGGATACAAGCCAAAGAGAGAGGGAGAGAAAGAGAGAACAAAAAAGCGAGGTGAGCCTCCTTAAACTTTCATCAATTATAATAGCCTTAAGGGGAGATCTCCACTTGAGGGATTTAAGGGGAGATCTCCACTTGAGGGATTTAAGGGGAGATCTCCACTTGAGGGATTTTTTTCTTGACCCCTTTCTCCCTCATGTTTATCTTCATTGCTTTTGATATTATAAAACGTTTGCCCCATTGGTTTAGCGATTTTAAGAACTTTCACCCCATATTAAGACCTTTCGTGCAATTCAGGTGTCGATTTTATCTTGGCGAGCGATAGCGAGCCTGTAATTTAAGAGGAACCGGCTTTCAGCCGGGAAATTTTTCTACCGAAAAATTTACAAATTTATCTTGAAAGGGGGTCTAGGGGGTGTAATTTTAAGATTGATGGAATTCTAGGGAACGAACTAAAAACCTCCCCTTAAGGGGGATGGGCCCCATTAGTTAGTCGATTTTAAGACCTTTCGCCACATTTCGTCGTCAATATTTAGACCTTTCGTGCTATTTAGGTGTCGATGTTTTCCCTGGCGAACGATAGTGAGCCTGTAATGTTGGAAGAACATTTTTCTACCGAAAAATGTACAATTTAATCTAGAAGGGGGATCTAATGGATGTTGTTTTTAAAATTTGGTGGAGGTCTAGGGAGGAAACTAGAAAAATAACGAATGCATGCAAAAAACGACCAATCTCCCCTATAAATAAGTCAACTGTATGCTTATGTTCTGGGTGTGGTGTCCCGAGTTCGAATCCCGGGAGGACCATAGGCTTTCATTAGTTTATTCAAGTACAATGGGGTTTGTAATTGATGATTAATATTAAGAACGGGGTGTTAATTATATTATAACATGGGCACTTGAATTACCCTTTTTCATACGTGCATTCCTTGTTTACCGAGCATAGTGTAACCTTTGCACACACAAATAACTTTCTACTGTAACCCACATGTCTTGACCTCAATCGTCTACCTTCCTGCACTTACAGTAGTTCATTTGTTCTCGCCTGACCCCTATATGCAAGCCGATGAGAGCCGATGTAAGCCGATGACAGCCGATGCCAGCCGATATATAGCTGATTTCTCGATACTGAATACAAAGGAATACAAAGAAATGCGAACAACAAGAGACGAAATTTGTCCTAACTGGGCTGTTCGTTTGCAAGTACATACAATGCGAAATAAAACAAATGTGTGTTTGAACTACTCACTAGTGAAATGAACTACAGTTGGTATGGATATGCTCTCTGAGGCTGCCTTGGGGTGGGTATGGGATATCCATACCCACATCACCCAGCGATCCATTCAGCCACTTTAAGGGGAGGTATTTAGTTTGTTCCCTAGACCTCCATCAAGCTTAAAATTACACCCCCTTGAGTCCCTTTCAAGATAAATTTGTACATTTTTCGGTAGAAAAATTTCCCGGCCGAAGGCCGGTTCCTCTTAAATTACAGGCTCGCTATCGCTCGCTAGGATAAAATCGACACCTGAATTGCACGAAAGGTCTTAATATGGGGTGAAAGTTCTTAAAATCGCTAAACTGATGGGGCAAACGTTTTATATGAAAAGCAATGGGGCTAAACATGAGGGAGAAAGGGGTCAAGAAAAAAATCCCTCAAGTGGAGATCTCCCCTTAAGACAACACTCGGCTACATGCACGGCCCCCCCCCCCCCGTCCATCCCTCAGAAACCCTCCTTTCCCATGAGGACAGAGTTAACCTGGCTAGGCTGCGATGTGGGCACCATCCAGCCCCAAGAGGCTGGATGGCTCAGTCCAGGACACCTGTTCGGGTTGTAACACAACACTGCACACTATCAAACACATTATGGAACACTGCATAACACACAATCATTTACGCCAACAACACAACACACACTCCTTGAGAACTTTGTGGGAAAACCCGGTTTCGGCTGTGGCCTTCCTTAGGAGCTCGGGGCTGTTCGGCTAGGCAGCCTAGGGAACGACTACGATTACTACGATTACTACGATTACTACTACTACTACTACTATTACTATACTACTACCGTCTACTGCTACTTCTACTACTACTACTACTACTACTACTACTACTGCTACTTCAACTACTACTACTACTGCTACTACTACTACTACTTATGTAATGTGTGTGTTTTGTACTGTGTACTGTACATATGTATTGCGAAATAAAGGAATTGATTGATTGATTGATTGACTACTACTACTACTACTGCTACTACTACTACTACTACTACTACTACTACAGTTGGTGAGGAGTTGATTGTATAAATTTGCCCAAGTGCATTTTGAAAGTCGAACCAGTCTCGTGGTAGCATATCCCAAACGCCTACGATCCGGTTAACCCTTAGAACATTATGACGCATTTTGACGCATTTTGACAGTTTATGACGCATTTTGACAGTTTATGACGCATTTTGACAGTTTTTGACGCATTTTGACAGTTTATGACGCACTTTGACAGTTTATGACGCACTTTGACAGTTTATGACGCATTTTGACAGTTTATGACGCATTTTGACAGTTTATGACGCATTTTGACAGTTTATTCTGGCTACCATTAGACTATAGAGGTAGTTTAGGAAGGATATTTTAAGGGGAGATCTCCACTTGAGGGACTTTTTTCTTGACCCCTTTCTCCCTCATGTTTAAGCCCCATTGCTTTTGATATTATAAAACGTTTGCCCCATTAGTTTAGCGATTTTAAGAACTTTCACCCCATATTAAGACCTTTCGTGCAATTCAGGTGTCGATTTTATCCTGGCGAGCGATAGCGAGCCTGTAATTTATGAGGAACCGGCCTTCGGCCGGGAAATTTTTCTACCGAAAAATGTACAAATTTATCTTGAAAGGGGGTCTAGGGGGTGTAATTTTAAGATTGATGGAGGTCTAGGGAACAAACTAAATACCTCCCCTTAATTCAAGTATGGCTATGTGGGATATACAAGATCATATCACATCAATATTACTCTTTATCGCTCCCTCGGGCATACACCAGCACACCAGTTCACAGACTTGTAGTAACACACATACCAAAGCCACTCCAACAGCTTCCTCTCTCTCTCTCTCCAACACCCCTTCTCCCCTCTCTACACTCTTCAGAAAAATAGGAAAAAGTCGAATGTAGAAACGAGGCGCCGTTGTAAAGGCTTATCCCTCAATACCTTCACCTGCACAGGACACTGATGCTGATGATAGGAACATGATGTATAAAAATCTACGGTTTCATCCTAACATGTTTTATGGAAGTTTGAAATGGCTTGAGTGTGTGTGTGTGTGTGTGTGTGTGTGTGTGTGTGTGTGTGTGTGTGTGTGTGTGTGTGTGTGTGTGTGTGTGTTTTATGGAAGTTTGAAATGGCTTGAGTGTGTGTGTGTGTGTGTGTGTGTGTGTGTGTGTGTGTGTGTGTGTGTGACTCCTAACCTCTGTAACTCAAAAAGGGCCAGAGCAAACGGACTGTAAATATCCACACCTATTTGGCCCGATTAAAGTGAACAAACTATAGTATTGGCGACCAGGGCGGATACTCAAAGATGCCGTAACTTAAGGGGGTTGACCTGCTCTTTGTTATTTCTGTCCTTTTCTCTCTTTCTCTGGCTTGTATCCATTCGGCCCCATTCAGCCAACTATTTTAACACGTTTATCCCCATCTAGGTGTCAATTTCTTCCTGGCGAGCGATGGCGAGCCAGCATTATTTGAAGAAATCCGGCTTCGCCGGAGACATTTTTCTATCGAAAAATGTACAAATTTAGCCTGCTGTCAAACAAAAATAAAAAATATGCGGGCTCGCGAGTAAAACATTGACACCTGGATGGGGATAAACGTCTTAAAACAGTAGGCTGACTGGGGCCGAATGGATACAAGCCAGAGAAAGAGAAAAAAAGGACAGAAATAACAAAAAACAGGTCACCCCCCTTAAGGCGAGAGATTTTTTTAACTTAATAAGGCATAATTACTAGACGATTGTATTCAGATAAGAAGGGGTATAATTATGGAAGTCCGGAGGGTTAGGTGAGATAGTCTGCAGAAAATCGTCTTATAGTAGCCAGACAAACAAACAGACAATAAATGGTGCACCGTATCTCGAAAGGGTTAATCCCCCTCAAGCCCCCCCCCCCCCACCTCACTATACCCTGTGAATGACAACAATGGCCGGAAGGCTGTGCTCTACCTCTGTCTCTCCCCCATCCCCCCCCCCCCCCCCCTCTCTCTCTCTCTCTCTCTCTCACCCCCCCTATCCTCTCTCTCTCTCTCTCTCTCTCTCTCTCTCTCTCTCTCTCTCAACCCTATACAATATGCTATGTGGAAGAGGAGGAGATGAGTGTGTTGGACAGTCAGGATCAACAGACAGTCTCTCTCTCTCTCCGACAATCCCGAGAGTTAACCCCTTCAGCACAATGTCACCTGAATTACCTGTTATTCTGGTTAACATTAGAACATTTAACCACTTCTGTGCCGACGACGTGTTTGTCTGGTTTTTTTTCTAGTAATATGTCGCCGATGTGTGCAGTTCAAGAAGGATCCGTGGCATTAAGAAGGGTGAAGCGAGATAGTTCGAAGGCTGTTAATTGCTGAGGGCCTTCTTAAACTGAATAAAATCGTCTAATAGCAGCCAGAACGAAGTTAAAAGGACGGCGCCGGTACAGATGGGGTTAAGGGGAGGTTTTTAGTTTGGTCTCTAGATATCCATCAAGCTTGAAATTACACCCTTTGAGCCCCTTTCAAGATAAATTTGTACATTTTTCGGTAGAAAAATGTCCCGGCTGAAAGCCGGTTCCTCTTAAATTACAGGCTCGCTATCGCTCGCCAGGATAAAATCGACACCTAAATGGCACGAAAGGTCTTAAAACTGACAGAAATGGGTCGAAGGTTCTTACAATCGTCAAAATAATGGGGAGAACTTCTTAAAATTAGAAAAGCAATGGGGCTAAACATGAGGGAGAAAGGAGTCAAGAAAAAAATCCCTCAAGTGGATATCTCCCCAGGGGAGGCTGAACCCTCCGCTGAGCCTAGAGATCAAAATGTCTAATTTTTGTGTTCTTGTTCTATAATGCTTCTTTCAACATAGGAGAATAGCATAGGAAGGAACAAAAATACATATCGCATCCATAACCCCCCGGGCCGGGGGTTCGACCTCGACCCCCGAAAAACTAAAAAAAAATCTTTCAGCCACCCCAATTTTTTGTTTTGTGTCTGTAGTCTAAAGGGCTGCTGTAAGCAATAGAAATAACCATATGAGGGCATAAACACCCATATGACATCCCTAGGGCCCCCCCAAGGGGGCCCCAATATCATGGATTTTGGTAAAAAATTCTCTCATAACATCTGTGAAGCATGCCCCTGACGAAAATTTTGTTTAGTTGGTCATTAAACTCGATCTTCTATGTGCGCGCTATGGTAGAAAAAGGAAGCTAAGGAGGACTAACTATTTTATCTGCCCAAAAAAATAATTTTGACTGATGAAAATCTATGAATTTCAATAGTTTGCTATCATTTTTTGGCTCTTACGAGAGACACTATATTTTTATGTATTGCTCAAATGCATTCCCCTTCTAAATAGAGTACATAGGAACGCCTGTCCGTTTAAATAATTGCCGTTTTGCCGAAAATATCCGAGTTTTGACCATTATGGAGTCAAATCAGCTGTAACCCAAAAATAATTATATAATATATTTTTTTCAGCACCTTCTATTATTCAATAGGGGTTAATTTAAACGGCACGTTGTAGGGGATGCTTGTAGGATATGCCATGCAAAAATTGCGGGAAATTTGAACAATTTTGAGTGACTATATGATTTTACAATAGTGCAATGAAATTCTGCGCTCGAGCGCGCACATAGAGAGCTGATTTTTTTCAGCGAGTCTTAGTATTTCCATTTGTAATAAGATGGTATAATGCCAGAAACACAATCTCTTATACAGGCTGACTTGGGGGTGTAAGGGTCAGCCTCTCCTGGACTGTATTAATCAGATGGGTTGTTGAACTATAATAAGGGCTAGAGCAAATATGCTGTCAATGTATACACCGAATCCCTAGCCAAGTCTTCCTGAGGGGTAGAAATATTAGGTCGATTAGTCTAGTCCTTTGTGATTGTTGTTGGTATTAGGGTTGTTGTGTTATTCGACCCAACCTAGAATGAACGGACTGTAGTAATGTTTCCCCTTGGAGCTGTTTCAAGTCGGCCACCACCAGCTATGGGCTATGTGCCCCCCACTGTAATATATATATACCTTACATATACATACATAGGGTTACATTTCGACCCATACATAGAATGTACGGACTGTAGTACATGTTTTCCTTGGAGCTGGTTACAAGTCGTACAACCATACATAGGGCATATGTACTACATACATATACACTGTACATACATATATACATACATACATACATAGTTACATATATACATAGTTACATATATACATACATACATAAATACAGTACATACATACATATAAACATACATAGTTACATACATACATACATACATAAATACATACCGTACATACATACATACATAGTTACATATATACTTACATACATAAATACAGTACATACATACATATAAACATACATAGTTCCATATATACATACATACATACATAAATACATACATACATAGATACAGTACATACATACATATAAACATACATAGTTACATACATTCATACATACGAGTCTTAGAAGTCAAATATAAGCTAAAGAAAATCGTCTAATGGTAGCCAGAATAAGACGGAAATGACGTCTTCGTACTGAAAGGGTTAAGAATCTCGTGTCGCTCATACTCATTTGCATATTGCGGCCTTTACCAATATATATTTTTTATTCGTAAATGGCATATTCAAATTAGGAGAATCATCATGAGAGTGAGAGAGAGAGTGAGTGAGTGAGTGAGTGAGTGAGTGAGTGAGTGAGAGAGAGAGAGAGAGAGAGAGAGATAGAGAGAGAGGTACGAGACGTCGGTAGATAGATAGAGTGAGAGTGAGACAGACAGACAGAGAGAGAGAGAGAGAGAGAACGAGAACGAGAACGACAGAGAGAGAGAGAAAGAGAGAGAGAGAGAGAGAGAGAGAGAGAGAGAGAGAGAGAGAGAGAGAGAGAGAGAGAGATGAGACACACACAGTGACATCCCAGTAAACTTATGACAGTCATTTTTTCCCCGCCTCGGAATTGAATTTACACAAGGGGTGAAAGCGTGGCATCAACATTTACACGCCCCATTCGTCTCCATTAAGGGGAGATCTCCACTTGAGGGATTTTTTTCTTGACCCCTTTCTCCATCATGGTTAGCCCCATTGTTTTTCTAATTTTAAGACGTTTGCCCCATTACTTTGACGATTTTAAGAACTTTCAACCCATTTCTGTCAATTCTGTCTCTCTCTCCCTCTCTCTCTCTCTCTCTCTGCTTCTGTTTTAACCCTTTCACGCATTTATGACGCAGAGGTTGCTAGATTAGCAATAAGAAATAGAGTTCTCTCACTCTTATAATTACCTCTCCAAAATTAGTTTTCTGCCCACAGCTAACTCAAAGACAACTGCAGAGGTTGAAGTAACTAAACTAAAGGTTTCTAAATACCCTGATGGTAACAAAGGCTTTAAAAGTATCCCCAATAGGCTCAACACAGCTAACTCAAAGACAAATGTAGAGGTTGAAGTAACTAAACTAAAGGTTTCTAAATACCCTGATGGTAACAAAGGCTTTAAAGTATCCCCAATAGGCTCAACACAGCTAACTCAAAGACAACTGCAGAGGTTGAAGTAACTAAACTAAAGGTTTCTAAATACCCCTGATGGTAACAAAGGCTTTAAAGTATCCCTAATAGGCTCAACACAGCTAACTCAAAGACAACTGCAGAGGTTGAAGTAACTAAACTAAAGGTTTCTAAATACCCCTGATGGTAACAAAGGCTTTAAGTATCCCCAATAGGCTCAACACAGCTAACTCAAAGACAACTGCAGAGGTTGAAGTAACTAAACTAAAGGTTTCTAAATACCCCTGATGGTAACAAAGGCTTTAATGTATCCCCAATAGGCTCAACACAGCTAACTCAAAGACAACTGCAGAGGTTGAAGTAACTAACTAAAGGTTTCTAAATACCCCTGATGGTAACAAAGGCTTTAAAGTATCCCCAATAGGCTCAACACAGATAACTCAAAGACAACTGCAGAGGTTGAAGTAACTAAACTAAAGGTTTCTAAATACCCCTGATGGTAACCAAGGCTTTGATGTATCCCCAATAGGCTCAACACAGCTAACTCAAAGACAACTGCAGAGGTTGAAGTAACTAAACTAAAGGTTTATAAATACCCCTGATGGTAACAAAGGCTTTAAAGTATCCCCAATAGGCGCAACAAAGATAACTCAAAGAAAAATGCAGAGGTTGAAGTAACTAAACTAAAGGTTTCTAAATACCCCTGATGGTAACAAAGGCTTTAAAGTATCCCCAATAGGCTCAACACAGCTAACTCAAAGACAACTGCAGAGGTTGAAGTAACTAAACTAAAGGTTTCTAAATACCCCTGAGGGTAACAAAGGCTTTAAAGTATCCCCAATAGGCTCAACACAGCTAACTCAAAGACAACTGCAGAGGTTGAAGTCACTAAACTAAAGGTTTCTAAATACCCCTGATGGTAACAAAGGCTTTAATGTATCCCCAATAGGCTCAACACAGCTACCCAAAGACAACTGCAGAGGTTGAAGTAACTAAACTAAAGGTTTCTAAATACCCCTGATGGTAACAAAGGCTTTAAAGTATCCCCAATAGGCTCAACACAGCTAACTCAAAGACAACTGCAGAGGTTGAAGTAACTAAACTAAAGGTTTCTAAATACCCCTGATGGTAACAAAGGCTTTAAAGGATCCCCAATAGGCTCAACACAGCTAACTCAAAGACAACTGCAGAGGTTGAAGTAACTAAACTAAAGGTTTCTAAATACCCCTGATGGTAACAAAGGCTTTAAGGTTTCCCCAATAGGCTCAAAACAGCTAACTCAAAGACAACTGCAGAGGTTGAAGTAACTAAACTAAAGGTTTCTAAATACCCCTGATGGTAACAAAGGCTTTAATGTATCCCCAATAGGCTCAACACAGCTAACTCAAAGACAACTGCAGAGGTTGAAGTAACTAAACTAAAGGTTTCTAAATACCCTGATGGTAACAAAGGCTTTAAAGTATCCCCAATAGGCTCAACACAGCTAACTCAAAGACAACTGCAGAGGTTGAAGTAACTAAACTAAAGGTTTCTAAATACCCCTGATGGTAACAAAGGCGTTAAAGTATCCCCAATAGGCTCAACACAGCTAACTCAAAGACAACTGCAGAGGTTGAAGTAACTAAACTAAAGGTTTCTAAATACCCCTGATGGTAACAAAGGCTTTAAAGTATCCCCAATAGGCTCAACACAGCTAACTCAAAGACAACTGCAGAGGTTGAAGTAACTAAACTAAAGGTTTCTAAATACCCCTGATGGTAACAAAGGCTTTAATGTATCCCCAATAGGCTCAACACAGCTAACTCAAAGACAACTGCAGAGGTTGAAGTAACTAAACTAAAGGTTTCTAAATACCCCTGATGGTAACAAAGGCTTTAAAGTATCCCCAATAGGCTCAAAATCGCGTCATATGTCGGAGAGGGTTAATGTTCTTGTCTTCAACTCTACTAATCTAGATTTAGAACCCTGACGTTTAGTAAAACTGGAATGTATGTGTATTAATGTACCGTATGTACCTCCCCCTCTCTCTCTCTCTCTCTCTCTCTCACACACACACACACACTCTCTCTCTCTCTCAAACATACAATACCTCCTTCCTCCCTCTCTTTCTCTCTCTCTCCTTCCCTCTCTCTCTCTCTCTCTCTCCCTTCCTCTCTCTCTCTCAAACATACAATACCTCCTTCTCTCTCTCTCACACATACACACACACACACACTCTCTCTCTCTCAAACATACAATCCCTCCTTCCTCCCTCTCTCTCTCTCTCACACACACTCTCTCTCTCTCAAACATACAATACCTCCTTCTCTCTCTCTCACACATACACATACACACACACACACACTCTCTCTCTCTCATACAGACAATCCCTCCTTCCCTCTCTCCCTCTCTCTGTTCCTTGTGTGTTGCTGGAGAATGGCCCGTTATTGTCTCCAGCAGGTACACTCGTAAGCCATAATACCTGCCCATCCAGTTCAATCTGTACCGAACCCAAGCGAGACCAATCCAATCTTCCGTCATAATAGGCAGTATTCGAGAATTCGAGAATTTAGCGTAGGCTTGTGCAGGAGCCATTAAGGGGAGGCAGACCGTTTTTCGGGACCCCCTTCTCCCTAATGTTTTTAAGCCGCCAACTATTGCAGATTATAAACGATTCGGCCCCATTAGTTTTGGCGAGTTTAACACCTTCCGCCCAAAAGCTATCGTTTAACTGTAAGACCTTTCGTGCCATTTGGGTGTCGATTTTTTCCTGGCGAGCGAAAGCGAGCCTGCAATTTTAAGAGGAACCGGCCTTGGGCCGGGAAATTTTTCTACCGAAAAATGTACACATTTATATTGAAGGGGGGTCTAGGGGGTGTTTTTCTTAGCTTGATGGAGGTCTAGGGAGGAAACTAAAAAATATAAATGAATTAATAGACCAAACAAACGGTCAGTCTCCCCGTAACTGTCTTGATAGCTTAATGCTTAGTGTGCGGAATTTCGGTGTGAGTATCCTGGGTTCGAGTCCTTGGAGTACCACATGTATTCATTACTGTCATTGATTCCATTAGTTAGGTTTTGTTTGTAAATTAATTGGTGGGTTGGTGAAAACAAATATGAATATATCCCACAGGCTTCACAACTTGGCTTTATTCGAATCTGTATCGAACCCAAGCGAGACAATCCAATGTTCTGTCATATTCTATAAAGCATATGTGATCCACCGGGATTCGAACCTGGGTACTCACACGCAGCATTTTAAACATCCCAGATGCTTCACAACTTGTCTTCGAAGCTTCATATGGGTGTGCCGGTATTATGGCTCGTGACTGTACACTGAGGAGGACGACACGCTCACGTGTGACTCTGCTTGACCTGGGTTCGATCCCAGCCCAGGCGGACTTTTAGTGGGTGTGGTAGTACGTCCTAGCGTGTTTCACATGCTTGCACCCAGTCGGGGGACACCTCGACGACGTATACAGACTAATAACACACATAACAAAGCCACTCCAACAGCTTCCTCTCTCTCCAACACCCCTTCTCCCGTCTCAAAACTCTTCAGAACAATAGGAAGTAGAATGTAGGTGCCGTTGTAAAGGCTTATCCCTCAATACCTTCACCTGACCTGACCTGACCTGACCTGACCTGACTCTACAACATTAATTCGAAGTCATCCCGAACAGAATCGAATCTTTTCATTAATTATGTATCAAATATTTACATTAAATCGGAGGTTCGTTTTGCTGTTAAGGGGAGGTTTTTAGTTTGTTTCCTACTCCTCCAGCAATCTAAAAATGTCACCCCCTTGACCCCCTTTCAAGATAAATTTGTACATTTTTCGGTAGAGACCACACTCGTAATAATCCTTCATACCATTTTACTTTCACACATAAGATCACAACGAGGTACAGAACTTACGTGGGCAACTGTACATAGTAAAGCATATATATATATTTATCAATTACTGAACTAATGCCGGTATCACACGAGAGCTTTTATAGTCAACATTTTGCTGGCAACTTTTTTGCAATATTTGGCACTGGTATCGGAAACTAGACTGATGGTAGATGAATATAGGAAGCCGAAATCATGTAAAAGTTGATCTCATAAGCTGCCAGACCAGTGTTGAGGATACATGTTGAGGGGAAAAGTGCTCGTGTGATACCGGCTTTACAAATAGAAGTCCAATAAAAACAGTTAAGTGGAGGTATTTAGTTTGTTCCCTAGACCTCCATCAAGCTTAAAATTACACCCCCTTGAGTCCCTTTCAAGATAAATTTGTACCGGCCAAAGGCCGGTTCCTCTTAAATTACAGGCTCGCTATCGCTCGCCAGGATAAAATCGACACCTGAATGGCACGAAAGGTCTTCATATGGGGTGAAAGTTCTTAAAATCGCTAAACTAATGGGGCGAACGTTTTATAATATCAAAAGCAATGGGGTTAAACACGAGGGAGAAAGGGGTCCAGAAAAAAATCCCTCAAGTGGAGATCTCCCCTTAAACGTGAATTTTGTTTTGTTTTTGACAGTCTATATATATATAACTTGAATAGCAACCCATTCTATATTTACGCTTCTATCAATATATATATGGTGTTATCTATATTTACACTTCTATCAATATATATATGGTGTTATCTATATTTACACTTCTATCAATATATATATGGTGTTATCTATAGAAGAATCACCCGCTTTATACGCCACCCTATTATTGAAGGAGATATAGACAGAGAGAGAGAGAGAGAGAGAGAGAGAGAGAGAGTGTGTGTGTGAGAGATAGTGAGAGAGAGTGTGTGTGTGTGTGTGTGAGAGATAGTGAGAGAGAGTGTGTGTGAGTGAGAGAGAGTGTCTGTGTGTGAGTGAGAGATAGTGTGAGAGAGAGTGTGTGAGTGTGAGAGAGAGGGGGGAGAGAGATAATGTAATACATGTGTGTGTTGTGTGTGTAAAAGAGAGAGAGAGAGTGAGAGTGAGTTTGTGTGAGAGAGCAAAGGGAGAGAGATAATATATACTGTATGTGTGTTGTGTGTACGTGTGTGTGTAAGAGAGAGAGAGAGAGAGAGAGAGAGAGAGAGTTTGTGTGAGAGAACGAAGGGAGAGATATATTTTTGTTTTTGCTATGTGGATGAGGGAGACAAAAGGCAGAGCTGCCTGTGACAAGTGCCTACCCCAGAGTTGAAAGTAGGTAGGGACGGTGTTGTTTGTGGTTGTGTGTGTGGTTGTAATACTCATTATTTTGAGGGTAGGCGAGTAGTATCGACTAAGGGCCAGCAAGGAGAGAGAGAGAGAGAGAGAGAGAGAGAGAGAGAGAGAGAGTGTATACTGTATGTGTGCGTTGTGTGTGTGTGTGTGTGTGTGTGTGTGTGTGTGTGTGTGTGTGTGTGTGTGTGTGTGTGTGTTTGTTAGAGCAGCACATGTGTCCTTCCAACAAGTGATTAATGAACGTTCATACTCTCACAACCAAAGGTGTGCACGTTGGATGGAGTACACACACACAATATATACACACAACGAAAACACACTCACACACACACTCTCTCTCTCACACACACACACACACACACACACACACACACACACGACCACCACTCTCCTCTCTCCTCACACACCCGCACAAACTATCTCTCTCTCACAACACACATCAGACACTTCTCTCTCCTCACACACGGCACAAACTAATCTCTCTCTCTCACACACACTCCGGGGGGTCTCGTCCTCTCTCCCTCTCCTCGCTCCCTCTCCTCTCTCTCTCTCTCTGTCTCTCCTTTCCTCCCGTCCCTTCCCTCCTCTCTCTCTCTTCTCTCTCTCTCTCCGTCTCTCGCTCTCTCCCTCCTCTCTCCTCCCTCCTCTCCTCTCGTCCTCTGGGGGGGGGGGGGAGGGGGGTCCCGGGGGGCTCTCTCTCCGGTGCGGGGGGTCGGTCCTCTCTCGTGCTCTCACTCGGCCTCTCGTCGGGGGGGGGTCTCTCTCAAGCGCAGCAGGGTATATATATAGCGAAAGTTGTCTGGGCAAGGTTTCTCCAGCCTGAGGGGGGGGGGGGGGGAGCTACATGGAGCTAGCTACATAGATACACTGACCATACCGACCTTGTAGTCCAAGTGAAGGAGTCGGGACTTACTCTATACACTACCTATGAGAGAGAGAGAGAGGTGTGTGTGTGTGTGAGAGAGAGAGAGAGAGAGAGAGAGAGAGAGAGAGAGAGAGAGAGAGAGAGAGAGAGAGAGAGAGAGAGAGACAGGTGTGTGTGTGTGTTTGTATGTGTGAGAGAGAGAGAGATGAAGGTGTGTTTTGTGTGGTTTGTGTGTGTGGGTGTGTGTGAGAGTGTGAGAGAGAGAGAGGAGACAGGAAGAAGAGAGAGTGAGAGGAGAGAGAGAGGAGAGAGAGAGAGACAGAGAGAGACAGAGAGAATAAACCCATACGGAAAATACGGAAGAGCGTTTACCCTCAAGCGATGATCGGTATCTTGTGGTTGTGGTTGTGGTGGTGGT
>CM064582.1:6440962-6455962 GCA_032716605.1 Paralithodes platypus
CTCATCAACCAACCAACCACCAACACCAGCACTACCATAAACAAAACACCAGCACCAACAACACTACCATCAACACCACACCACCACCACAACAACAACACACCATAAACAAACAACAACAACACTTCCAATCAACAACACCACTACACCACCAACACCACCCATACCAATAAACAACAACAACAAAACAACAACACTACCATCAAACACCACACCACCACACCAACAACAACCCACCAACCATAAACAACAACAACAACAAACAACAACAAAAACACTTCCATACACACCACCATCAACACACACCACCCACCCAACAACCCAACCACCATAAACAAAACAACACACAACAAACCACAACAAAACAACACTTCCATCAACACCACCACCACCACCACCACCACCACCATAAACAACAACCACAACAACAACAACAAGTACCAATCAAAAACCACAACACAAACAAACACACATACACCAATAAACAACAAACCAAACACTAACATCAAACCCACCACCACCACCACCACCCAACAACACCACACCATAAAACAACAACAACAACAACAAACACAACAAACAACACTCCAATCAAACACAAACATGCAAACACCACCAACCACCATAAACAAACACACAACACAACACAACAAACAACACTTCCACAACACCACCACCACCCACTACCACTAAAAAACCAACAACAACAACACTACCACATCACACCCCACACCACACCAAACAACACCCACTACCATAACAAACAACAACCAACAACAACACTACCATCAACCCACCACACCATCCACCACCATAAACAACAACAACAACACTACCATCAACACCACCACCACCACCAACAACACCACCACCATAAACAACAACAACAACAACACAACAACAACACTACCATCAACACCACCACCACCACCACCACCAACAACACCACCACCATAAACAACAACAACAACAACCAACAACACATACCAAACTACCATCAACACCACCACCACCACCAACAACACCACTACCATAAACAACAACAACAACACTACCATCAACATGTCAGTCAGAGTCAGTCAGAGAGGAGGGTCACGTCCGTCGCGGTCCGAGATTTTTCGACTATCCCGCGGGATACTGGTGATTAAACTTTTAAAAAATCACACACAAAAACCAAACGTAGTCTGTCGCGGTCCTGTGAAGTGACAAAATCGAAAACAGATTGATAAAATATCTGGAGAGATATACGCGTTTTGGAGAAAAAATCCGTTAACTCCTACAGCAGTGCCACGGCGCTGGTCTAGGGACAGGCCCACATAAGGCGGGTGGGAAAGAAGAAGGAAAGAAAAAACCGTTACGTCCCAAAGCAAAGTGTTAGCTATATAGTCCTATGAAATCAAACAGGGCTATGGGAAAATAGGGACAGACTAAGTTTAAAAGTGATAGTGAACATCGTATATCACGTAAATAAACTAGAAAAGTATAATACAGAGAATTAACAAGTCAGGGAAACTTGTAACTTTTAGCTTGGGACACAGGAAGTATGCTGTAAACCAAAATACCCTCGGTGACCGCAAAGACCATAAAACACACATATATCCCCTCGCTCTCCTGGACACCCCTCCCCTTCCCCCTAACGATTGTACCAAAAGCGAAACTTAACCTCGACAGGAAAGGGTACCGACAAAACAAAATCGTAAATAATAGCAAACAGAGAAAAACAATATATAAATAACAAATTAAATCAGTGCAGATTATTTCTCGACCATATCGCAAGGTTAGTAGTGACGTTATTGGAGAGAAAGATCTCCCACGCAACCAAATGTGGTGAAAAATCGAACCTGAGCAGTGTTGAATCATCAAGTTGATAGGTAAAATATGAAAATTAAAATAGATACTATATAGGTAGCCTGGAAAGTTCGTTATTTTACTAGAGTGCCGTATATTCCGCTAAACAGTCGACCAAAAACGGGAAAAGTGGTTAGGGCAGTGAGAATTTTTTCATAAGAAAATTATCGAAAGTGTTACTTAATAGTTACTTAAAGTTTAAACATAACGAGTGTAAACGAGTGGCCCCCCCCCCCCCCCCCCCCCACACAACCGCGTACAAAACCTCCTTGTCCTCTACGCCCCCCCCCCCCCCTTTCTCTCTCTCTCTCTCCCCCATGTAAGGGCGGGTGGAAAAACAAAAACAAAACAAAAAACAAACAAAAATGTTACCAGAGACAACTGTACTAGTTGTAAGATGAATATACACATGCATGAAGGCACTGCATGTCGGCATATGCAAGCAACCATACCACTGGATTTGCATAGGATTGACACCAATAAATGAGGCGTACAATACAAGAGGGAAGAACCTCAATTTCTGCGATAGTTGTTTCGCTATACATGGCAAGTCATACAGACTGTAGAAAATACAGAAGTTCAAGATAGACTGAAATATAGCCAAGACATAGCTACCTTTCACAGAAAATGGGGAACTATTGGGCCTCAGGGCCCATACTAATATCACAACCCACACACGCACACCTTCCCATGATAATGCCCACATTGCCTCCTGCACATCAACACACCTCGCCTGCCGAAACAACCTTTCGCACCCTACATATCCACAAACCCTGCAGCACATTCCCCACACCTCCCCAGACCCAGAAAACACCCACATTAATCCCATCTATGGCCATTGACCACCCTACTGCTGTTGATCAATACATTTGCAGGATGAACGTAGGATGCACAAGCCCCCATATCAGGCTCCCCTTCCACATCGTCTCCCCCTCACCACTGCCACCTGCCCCACCTACAACCGACCCGTAACTCCACCCCCTGCAGGCCTCCCACCCATACACCAAGCCCACTATCACCCACAACCACACTTAGCTCACCACATAACCCTTGCAGCCCCAGCCAACCTACTGGGGTTGTCTACACCAGTGTGCAGATATTATCTGGAAAGAAGGTGCTACTTTGGTCAAAAGGGCGAATATAATGGGAATTCATGTAGATTTGCTCATCCCAAAATTTGAAACATAACCAGTCATGGAAAATGTAGATTTGGTAAAACCTGCAAATACCACCACCCATCCCTTTGCAAGACATCACTTGAGAACAAGACCTGCTACAATATGAAATGCCCAGCTTTTCATATTAAAGGGACTTGGAGATATGCTAGACCTAACACGAATGGTAGCCCAAAAAACTCTCTAGCTATGCGAGGACGAGACAGAGGAAAAAGGCAAGGAGGGAAAGGGCAGATGAAGATGAAGAGACTGAGGGAGATGGAAGAGCACATAGAACACTCGAGCACCTCCTGGCCTCCCAAGAGTGGCCAATACATCCCGAAGACTATTAGGTACACATAGTACTCCAAACAATCCCTCCCAATCTTGTTTGCAAATATCCAAGGCCTAAAACATAGAACCACGAAGAAAGTACATTTATTAGGGGCCTGCTAGAAGAAGGAAACGCTATATTTGCGGCTCTCACAGAAACTCACATTAAAGATCAGGAAGATAGTGAGGTATGGATTCCTGGTTACAACCTACATAGGCGGACAGAACGCATAGATCACATGGAGGTGTAGCCTTGTATATACATGACTCACTGATATGTACTGAATTCCTAAATAACCGTAATGAAGTGGTGGAAATACTTGGAGTTAAAATAGAATCCCTAAATTTAGCAGTTTATTGTTACATACAGGCCTCCAGACTCATCCCGAGAAGAATTCAAAACCCAGTTCAACAAAATAAAATCAGAAGTGGAAACCCTGGGAACCCCACACCAAATATTATATGGCTAGGAGACTTTAACCTACCAAACATTAAATGTAGACAACTAGAAAACCAGTTAGTGGCAAATAACACCGGAGAAGCAAATACTAATACGAGAGAGCTTTTTGAACTTTGTGATTTATTTAGTCTTACCCAACATATTGCTGAACCCACACGGGAAAACAATATCTTAGACCTGGTCTTCACTAACAAAGACTCTCTAGTACACAGCATTAACATATCGGACACAACATACTCAGATCATAAATTAATTGAGATCAAAACAACCTTAGAAAGTATACAGACAACCTCAGAATCGAAAACAAAAACCGGCCCCTTCAGTAAATTTAACTTCAATAACAAAAACATTAGGTGGGAAGAGGTAAATCAAGAAATGGAGGAAATAGACTGGGAAGATTTAATGGATAACCTGACACCAGCAGAATGTCTAGTCTTAATAACAGAAACCATGACCCAAATCTGTAGCCACCATATACCTGCAAGACAAACAAAACGAAGAAGCAAACAAGATCGGGAAAGGAGAAGGCTGTACAGAAGAAGAAAATTACTCACACAAAGACGCACACATCAAAATCTACAGGATAGGCAAAAGGTCGAAATAGATAGAGAAATTGTGGAAATTGAACAAAGGCTAAGAATATTATATGAACTACAACGTATGGAAGAGGAGAGGAAAGCTATTGCAGGTATAAAGGAAAATTCCAAATACTTCTTTTCATATGCCAAACAAAAGGCTAAAACAACATCAAACATCGGCCCACTGAGCAAAGGGGACGGCTCTTTCACAGGGGACAAAAAGGAATTGAGCGGACTCTTAAGCAGGCAGTATGAAATGGCATTCAGTGAGCCTGATGAAACAAAAGTCATCAGAGACCAAAATATATTTTTCATGGAAACCTCCCCCACAGAAACCCCTCAGATGTGCTGGATATTGATTTCGGTCCAAAAGACATAGAAGAGGCCATATCCAACATGCCATCCCACTCGGCACCAGGCCCGGACTCATGGAATTCGATCCTAATGAAAAAATGTAAGGAAAACCTCTCAAAACCCCTGGCTATAATGTGGAGAAGGAGTCTAGACACTGGTGACATACCAGATAGCTTGAAAAACGCAATAATTGCCCCACTGCATAAAGGAGGGAGTAAAGCACTACCAAAAAACAACCGCCCAGTAGCTCTAACCTCTCACATCATTAAAGTTTTCGAGCGAGTCCTGCGAAGCAAAATTTCAACATTCATGGAGACAAATGAACTACACAACACCGGTCAACATGGGTTCAGAGTGGGAAGATCATGTCTCTCACAACTTTTGGAACACTATGACAAAATTCTTAAAGCGCTAGAAGAAAAGCAAAACGTGAGTGTCATTTACACCGATTTGTTTAAGGCAGTTGATAAATGTGACCATGGTATACTAGCCCACAAAACTGAAAGCAAAAGGTATAACTGGGAAAATCGGACGGTGGATATACAATTTCCTCGCAAACCGAAACCCCTCGGTAGCAGTAAACCAAGTCACTTCTGAGCCTTCGGATGTCAAAAGCTCAGTGCCCCAAGGAACATTGCTAGCGCCCCTTCTGTTCCTCATACTAATTTGCGACATAGATACCAACACCAGACACAGTGTCGTCTTTTGCTGATGACACAAAATTAAGCAAGATAGTAAACACACAAGAGGACACGGGCCGACTGCAGAAAGACATGAATGTAGTGTTCCAGTGGACCAGGGAAAACAACATGCAATTCAATGAGGAAAAATTCCAATTAATACGGTACGGAGATAATAATGGTGTTAAAGAAATTACAAATTACTTAACAGAATCTAACCACATAATAGAACGGAAAGACAGTGTGAAAGACCTTGGGGTATTAATGTCTGAAAATATGGGTTTCAAAGTACATAACCAGGTCAAAGTGGCGGCTGCGAAACGTCTAACGGGTTGGATTCTGCGTACTTTTAAAACACGCGGTGAATTGCCTATGATAACGCTCTTCAAATCTCTAGTGCTACCGCGGCTTGAATACTGTAGCGTATTAACATCCCCATACAAAGCAGGTGAAATAAATGAGTAGAGAGTGTACAAAGAAATTTCACTTCGCATATAAGGTCGATAAAACATCTACACTATTGGGAGCGTTTAAGAGCACTGAATCTGTACTCACTGGAACGTAGAAGAGAACGTTACCTAATAAGAGACACGTGGAAAATCGCAGAGGGTTTAGTACCAAACCTACTTACTCCGATAGTCATGAAATTCAGTGATAGGAGAGGCTGGGAATGCGAAATCCCCCGGATGAATAACAGGGGTGCTATGGGCTCTCTGCGAGAGGGCTGGTTATCACACAGAGGCCCACGTCTCTTCAACAAACTCCCACGGCGAGTAAGAGACATGAGGGACATCTCGTAGACAACTTCAAGAGAGCCCTAGATGTCGAACTGCAAAAAGTGCCAGACGAGCCCATCCTCGCAAGGGAGCGAGCTGTCGCTTCAAACAGTCTACTGCACCAAATCACCACCCATAACGAGGGGCGTCGCGCTCCTTGGTGCCGCTAGAGCGGCGAACACATCCAAAGGTATCCAAAGGTAAGGTAAGGTAACACCACCACCACCACCAACACCACCACCACCACCATAAACAACAACAACAACAGCAACAACAACAACACTACCATCAACACCACCACCACCACCATAAACAACAACAACAACAACACTACCATCAACACCACCACCACCACCAACAACACCACCACCATAAACAACAACAACAACAACAACACTATACACCACCACCACCACCAATAACCACATCCACACACTACCATCAAACCAAACACCCCAACAACACCACCACCATAAACAACAACAACAACAACACTACCATCAACACCACCACCACCACCAACAACACCACCACCACCATAAACAACAACAACAACAACATCCACAACACTCCACCAACAACAAAACCCCACCACCATAAACAACAACAACACTACCATCAACACCACCACCACCAACAACACCACCACCATAAACAACAACAACAACAACACTATCATCAACACCACCACAACACCACACCACCACCACCACAATAAACAACAACAACAACAACAACACCATCACCACCACCACCACTAAACAACAACAACAACAACAACAACAACAACAACACTACCATCAACACCACCACCATCAACATCAACACCACCACCACCACCACCACCACCATAAACAACAACAACTACCATATACCAACAACAACACTACCATCAACACCACCACCACCACCACCATAAACAACAACAACACTACCATCAACACCACCACCACCACCAACAACACCACCACCATAAACAACAACAACAACAACAACAACACTACCATCAACACCACCACCACCACCACCATAAACAACAACAACAACAACAACAACAACAACACTATCATCAACACCACCACCAACACCACCACCACCACCATGAACAACAACAACAACAACAACAACACCACATCAAACACCACACCACCACCCCACCATAAACAACAACAACACAACAACAACAACACCACCACCCCCACCACCACCACCATGAACAACAACAACAACACCACCACCGCCAACACCACCACCACCACCAACAACAACACCACCACCATAAACAACAACAACAACAACACTACCATAAACACCACCACCACCATAAACAACAACAACAACACTACCATCAACACCACCACCAACACCACCACCATGAACAACAACAACAACAACAACACCACCATCAACACCACCACCACCACCACCACCATAAACAACAACAACAACACTACCATCAACACCACCACCACCACCACCATAAACAACAACAACAACAACAACACTACCATCAACACCACCACCACCACCAACAACACCACCACCATAAACAACAACAACAACAACAACACTACCATCAACACCACCACCACCACCAACAACACCACCACCATAAACAACAACAACACTACCATCAACACCACCACCACCACCACCAACAACAAACCACCACCACACCACCAACAAACACCACCATAAACAAACAACAACAACCACCACATACCATCAACACCACCACCACCACCACCACCACCACCATAAACAACAACAACAACAACAACACTACCATCAACACCACCACCACCACCAACAACACCACCACCATAAACAACAACAACAACAACATCAAGAACACAAAAAACAACAACAACAACAACAACAACAACAGTAACAATGCATCACTAAAATATATGATCATTAATTTTTACTGCTAATATTTTTTGTCATTAAAATCCATCAAGCGATTTGTTGCTAATAGTCTAGCTAATCCCCCCCTGGTGGTAGTGGTGGTGGTGGTCGTGGTGGTGGTAGTGGAGGTAGTTGTTAGTGGTGGTGGTTGTTAGTCAATCAATCAATCACTTTTATTTCGTAATACGAGATTACATATAGTTTTATTACATGCCATATATATCTAATACATAAGTTTTTTGTTATGTAACTTGATATATTTGCAAAATGATATAAAAAGCAACACAAAAATAATTTAAAAGAACAAACAATGAATGTTGATCCTGTTAGTAAAGACCTGTGTTCACCACCGTAGCTATAAGAGTATATAATTATACAGGACACTAGGATTTAATATTAAACATTGGTGTTAGTGGTGGTGGTGGTGGTAGTTGTAGTGGTGGTGGTGGTAGTGGTGGTGGTGGTGCTAGTTGTAGTGGTGGTGGTGGTGGTGGTGGTAGTGGTGGTGGTAGTGGTGGTGGTGGTGGTAGTTGTAGTGGTGGTGGTGGTGGTGGTGGTGCTAGTTGTAGTGGTGGTGGTGGTAGTGGTGGTGGTAGTTGTGGTAGTGGTGGTGGTGGTTGTTAGTCGTGGTGGTTGTGGTAGTTGAGGTAGTTAGAACATAAGAACATAAGAAAATGGGAGTCTGCAGAAAGCCGATTGGCCTAAGCAAGGCAGATCCCTGTCCCACACAACCCCAAATCAATTACAAAGCCCAATTATAGGCTCAACACTCTAATACCCTGAGGATCATCTTACCAAAACGGTTAGAGATTAACGCAGGATTATGGGGGTCTGCAGAGCGCTGATTGGCCCAACCCGGCTGATCCCCTTCACACCCAACCTTCTCGTCCATATGCTTATCCAATTTTATCTTAAAGCTCCCTACAGTTTTAGATCCCACTATAGCTCTTGGTAGTCCATTCCACCCATCTACAACTCTGTTACCAAACCAATATTTTCCTATATCTTTTCTGAAACTAAATTTATCTAATTTGAAACCATTGGTACGAGTTCTTTCGCTATCACTGAGCTTTAGTACATTTGTCATGTCCCCTTTGTTAATCCCACTAACCCACTTGAAACCTCTATCATATCCCCTCTAACTCTGCGTCTCTCTAACGAATGTAAACCTAATTTCTTCAACCTTTCTTCATACGGAAGATTTCTAATATTATGGATCATTTTTGTCATTCTACGCTGTACTCTCTCCAATGAATCTATGTCCATTCTGTAATAAGGACACCAAAATTGGACAGCATAATCCATAGGGGGTCTCACTAATGACAAGTAAAGTTTTAAGATAACATCAGCAGTTCTGTTACTCACACTCCTAGAGCTGAACCCGAGAATCCTGTTTGCCTTATTACGAACGCCTATACTTCTTTTTCTAGGCTTCAAATCATTGCTAACAAACACACCTATATCTTTCTCGCAGTCTGAATTTTAATTCTAAATTAGCTAGTTTATATTTAACATTTGTTTGCATCTTCCTATCTTTAATACCTTGCATTGTCAATGTTAAACTTCATCTGCCAATTTACTGACCATTCATGTAAGGTATCTAGATCCCTTTGGAGGCACTCTATATCGCTATCTGAATCAATTGATCTCCCCATTTTAGTATCGTCTGCGAATTTACTTATCCTACTAGTTATACCTAAATCTAGGTCATTTATGTATATAAGAAACAACAGGGGACCTAATACCGATCCCTGGGGGACACCACTTTTGACTGCTCCCCACTCTGACTTGGTACCATTTATGCTGACTCTCTGTTTCCTACCAATTAGCCATGACCTAATCCATCCCAACAACGCCCCACCTAAAGTTGTTAGTGGTGGTGGTGGTGGTGGTAGTTGTGGTAGTGGTGGTGGTGGTGGTGGTAGTGGAGGTAGTTGTAGTGGTGGTGGTAGTTGTGGTGGTGGTGGTGGTAGTAGTAGTTGTAGTGGTGGTGATAGTAATTGTGGTAGTGGTGGTAGTTGTAGTGGTGGTGGTAGTTGTGGTAGTAGTTGTGGTGGTGGTAGTAATTGTGGTAGTGGTGGTAGTTGTGGTGGTGGTAGTAATTGTGGTAGTGGTGGTAGTTGTAGTGGTGGTGGTAGTAGTTGTGGTGGTGGTAGTAATTGTGGTGGTGGTGGTAGTTGTGGTGGTAGTAGTTGTGATGGTGGTGGTAGTAATTGTGGTAGTTGTGGTAGTAGTTGTGATGGTGGTAGTGGTGGTAGTTGTGGTGGTAGTAGTTGTGATGGTGGTGGTAGTAATTGTGGTAGTGGTGGTAGTTGTAGTTGGTGTGGTAGTTGTGGTGGTGGTTGTAATTGGTGTGGTGGTAGTTGTGGTGGTAGTAATTGTGGTAGTGGTGGTAGTTGTAGTGGTGGTGGTAGTTGTGGTAGTAGTTGTGGTGGTGGTAGTAATTGTGGTAGTGGTGGTGGTGGTAGTTGTGGTGGTAGTAGTTGTGATGGTGGTGGTAGTAGTAGTGGTGGTAGTTGTGTGTGGTAGGTGGGTGGTGTGATAGTGGTATGTGGTAGTGTGGTGGTGGTGGTGGTGGTAATAGTGGTAGTGGTAGTAGTGGTGGTGGTGATAGTGGTAGTGGTAATAGTGGTGGTGGTAATAGTGGTAGTGGTGGTGGTAGTAGTGGTTGTGGTGGTGGTAGTAGTGGTAGTAGTAGTAGTGGTAGTGGTAGTAGTGGTAGTGGTAGTAGTGGTAGCAGTTGTGGTGGTGGTAGTAATGTGGGTAGTGGTAGCTAGTTGTGGTGGTGGTGGTTAGTGGTGGTAATGGTAGTGGTGGTGGTGGTAGTTGTGGTAGTGGTTGGTAGTGGTGGTGGTAGTGGGTGGAGTGGTTGGTAGTGGTAGTAGTTGTTGGTGGTGGTGGTAGGGGTGGTCTAGTGGTTGTAGTGTTGTGCGTGGTGGTAGTGGTTGGTGGTAGTAGTGGGGTGGTTGTAGTGGTGTGGTGGTGGTAGTGGTAGTGTTGGTGGTAGAGGTGGTTGTGGTAGTAGCTATGGTGGTAGAGGTGGTGGTGGTGGTAGTAGTGGTAGTGGTAGTGGTAGTGGTAGTAGTTGTGGTGGTGGTGGTAGTAGTGGTAGTTGTGGTGGTACTGGTGGTTGTAGTGGTAGTAGTGGTGGTGGTAGTTGTGGTGGTGGTTGTGGTTGTGGTAGTCGTGGTAGTGGTAGTCAAGTATTCATTCAATTCCTTTATTTCGCAAACATAATATGTTACAGTACACAGTACAAAACACACACATTACATAATCCAATACAAATTATAGTAAAGTTAAATCAAAATGTATTAAACATTCAAAATTATTTCATATATACAAACTATTTACAATATTAGCTTCTGATAGTCAGGATAAAATCATCAAATAAAATATTATAAAAAATATATGCATTCAAAACTCAATTATGAGGATGGAAGTTATGCGATAATGAAATTATCGAATTCAATTAAAATGCAATTTCTAAGACGTATTTGTTGCATATAACCGCTGTTAAAAAATAATAGTTACGCCCTTCAAGAGCTAAAACCCATAATAGAAACATGGACCTCGCCTGTCCTCATGCCCTTGTACCCACTCAATCCTGGCTCTCAAACATCTAGATTTTCTCCTAGTACATCTACATTATAAGTTTTTCGAAACAAATTGACCACATTTTGAACCATGAAACCTTCTTTAATAATAGGAATATTATGCCTAATTATAGGATTTTGAGACCTTAATACTCTTTTGCAGTATCGTGCTTGAACTAATGCTGTATGATGATTGAGTAGCAATTGTTTGCATCGAGCTGCCGTGATATGGCTGCTGGCGTAGGGAGGTACGCCACAAATACGCTTAAGGGATTTATTAAATGCAACTGAAAATGCTTTAAAACCATTAGAATTAAAAGAACTGTCGTGATTCCATAGGGGAAGTCCATAATCTGGTAGACAGTAAGAATTAAACAGAAATAACATTGTATCTTTGTTCACTTGTTTGTAATTTCTAAAAATACTATTAAAAGATCCATACAAATTATTTATTCTAAAAGTTATGTCATCTGAGTCTTTAAAATTAAACAAAATATTGTGGCCCAGATATTTGAATCCCTTCACCACCTCCAAGGTATCTCCGTTCAGCTCAATGCTCTGCGTCTGCTGATTATTATTGGTAGTAAATATCATGCATTTAGATTTATCTCTGTTAATTTTAAGTAAATGTTGATCAATACAAGAACATAATTTGCTATATAATATATCCATATCTTGAAAAGAATCAGCCAGGAGGACTATATCATCAGCGTAGGCTAATATGTTGCATCTCACATCTCCATATTTACATCCTGCATTAGTACCAGCCACTTCATTTATAATTTTGTCCATGTATAAATTGTATAGAAAGGGTGAGAGTATTCCACCTTGCCTCACCTTGCCTCACACCTTGCCTCACACCTTGCCTCACACCTTGCCTCACACCTTTCTCAACATAAACATAGTTGCTATAAGAGTCTTGCCATCTTACATTCGCTTTCTGATTCCTTAGGTAATGCATTAAAATTAATATTACATCTACTGGTAGTGACAATTCTAATAATTTGTTCCCTAAAATAAAATGGTCTACCCTATCAAATGCTTTACTTAGGTCAATAAATGTAGCTACTGCATTGTTCTTACAATTCGAGTATTTTTTCATAATGTCTTTAAGAATAAAACAAGTATCTGTGGTTGAAGACCCTGATTTAAACCCGAATTGTCTAAAGTTGAGAACCACTTTTTCAGATAAAATATCTAAAATAAATAATTCAAATAGTTTTAAAAGGCATGAGGACTGCATAATGGGTCTGTAATTATCTGACTCTGTAATATTTTTCCTACTGTCTTTTATAATAGGTGTAATAGTACCCTTCAGCAAGTCACCAGGGAGATAGCAGTGGATAAAACAAGTATTTAAAAAATGAGCAATATTTTCCAAAAAAGACCAAGAGGCATTCTTTAAAAAAATTGTGTGAATAAAATCATGACCTTCACCAGAGTTAAGACGCATTAACAATTGTTTTATAGTGTGACTAGAGATCTTTAAACGCATTTTTCTACCTTCAGGCCACGCTTGCTTAATATCATTTAAGAAGTCTCGCTCAGCGTTATGATTATTTGGAGGTTGACTTAAAAGAAATTTTTCTTTAAATACTTTAGTTATATTAGAATTGCCACTCTGGCCATTTATAACACTTGATACCTTTTTGACACCCCTTCTTTATTTTTACTTCATTCCAAAATTCACTCTTATTCTTATATAAAAACTTTTCCGTTATTGAATTACCAAATCTCTCTCTGTTCGTTAATTTTACATTCATTTAGTGCCTTTTTAAATTCCTTCCGACTGTCTAACATATCTCTATGAAATATCTGTTCCTCGTTATCCTGCCATTCCTCACCCAGGTTAAGAATTTCTCCCTGGCAATAGTGTGTTTAGCCTTAATACACCGGTTCCATCCTGGTATCACTTTATATTTGTTCTTTTTAATATTAGCACGTGCATAGTCTCTACTAGAGGTCACAAAGATGGTCGAGATAAGTGACTACAATATATCATTCCTTCTTAGATTGACTGGGATCCCGACACCCTAACCTATGGCAATCATGAATAGGGAAGGAATAAAAATCTTGTAAAAGATTGTCAACCCTCTGATTAATATGATTAATTTCTTGCATGCTTAACCTTTGCCAGTTAACACGAGTTTGATTATTGTCAGCAAGTGAGCCAGAATCTTTAATCTTTTGACCTCCCCTAGTAAATTTTAAAGTAGCTTCCATTGGCAAGTGGTCCGATCCTATAATGTGTTGAAGTATTTTTATGTTGTTAATTGTAATATGATTGTGCACCTTTTCCTATTACATGATCCAGCCATATGGTTGACGGAATCCCCATATCCAACAAATGTATAGGAGTCATTATCCAATATATCCACATCCATAACACCTCCAGTGAGTTTCTATTAATAAACTCTGACAAATTTCGCCAGGCTCTACCTGAGAAAGGGTCGGCATTGAAGTCCCCCATCAGAAAAATTTCATCGTAATTAATTATTGCTGATAAGATCCTCCAATACTGATAAGGACTCTAAATATTTATTTAAAGTTTCAGCTCTCCATACGTCACTATTTCAGATAAATATTGATAAATGCCACATTGCGCCCAAATATATTTATATTAAGGACCATATAATTTGTTTCCAATATTACTTTATTGAACTCTATTTGTAGGTCCTTTCTCCACAAAATGGCCATTCCTCCCTCAGGTCTGCCGGCATTACTTACCAATGATTTATGAGAATAGGTAGCCCCCACAGCAATGCTATCATACTCCTCATCTACAAATCTAATATTGCTAGTTTGTCGTCAGTTAAAAAAGTTTCCTGTAAAAAAATAAAATCATAGCCAGGAAGATGCTAAGTTTCTGACTAAATCAATATTCTTCTTTAAAAGAGCAGCAGTTATAAGAACATATTTTTATACAATCAGAAGCCATTATTAAAAAGAAATAAACTAAAAAATATAAACGTGAAAGAATATCTAAATGGTAAATACTAATTATGTACTAGCTTGTGCCTCAAGTCCTCAGGACCTATTAAAAAAACATGTCCACTACTATTTCTTCCGGCCAAAATGCTTCATTAAATAATTTTTCTCTCTCTGATAGTTTTACCGGTACTTTAAAAGCTTGGATGATCAAAGGATCTAATGTTTAATTTACTTAAAGCTATAATTTCTATTTTAAATACCTCCTTAATATAATCTTGTAAGTCTTTCTCCGTTGCATCGTTGTCAACTCTTCCAATGAAAACATCAATTGATCTTGCAGCACCTTTAAATGAACAAGCCATCACTCTTTTTGGAACCTTTC
>CM064582.1:6460962-6474797 GCA_032716605.1 Paralithodes platypus
GAGATAGATAGAGAGAGTGTGTGTGTGAGAGAGAGAGAAAGCGTGGTAGGGAAGGAGAAGGGTTTTTCCCACTATGATGTGCTGTGTTATGTTTGTCCCCATGGCTATGTTGGGGATGCCTTAAGAGAGAGAGAGAGAGAGTGTGTGTATGTGTGTGTGGGAGATAGAGAGAGTGTGTGTGTGTGGGAGATAGATAGAGAGAGTGTGTGTGTGAGAGAGAGAGAGAGAGAGAAAGCGTGGTAGGGAAGGAGAAGGGTTTTTCCCACTATGATGTGCTGTGTTATGTTTGTCCCATGGCTATGTTGGGGATGCCTTAAGAGAGAGAGAGAGAGAGTGTGTATGTGTGTGTGTAAGATAGAGTAGTAGTAGAAGTAGAGAGAGAAGGAGAAGGGTCACCCCAACTAGACCTATAAAGTATATATATGGACATGTGGAGAGAATGGATGAACAAAATTGGGTGACAAAATGCAGGTCTGTGATTGTGGAGGGAGCTGCACCAAGGGGTGGACCGAGGAAGACCTGGGATCGGACTATACGCGCCGATCTCAAATCCAAAAACTTGACAAGTGAAGCAGCCCTTAACAGGGTTGCCTGGAACGCCGCCATTAGGACAAGAGACTGAAACTGCACTTATGTGTGGAACACTCAGTCTTAAAATGTTATGTATGTATGTATGTATGTATATAGTTATGTATTGTATATCAAGTTTGTCCCCATGGCTTTGTTGGGGATGCCTTGAGAGAAAGAGTGGTAGTAGCAGTAGTAGTAGTAGTAGTAAAGAGGGAGGGAGAGAGAAGGGTTACACCAACTATGATGTATTGTGTATCAAGTTAATCCCTATGGCTATGTTGGTGCTGCCTTAAGAGAGAGAGAGTGCGTGTGTGAGTGAGAGAGTGTATGTGTGAGATGTTAGAGATAGAGAGCGACCTTAAACTTAGATTATTAGATTATTTACTTAATCTAACCTAACCACATAACTTTTTCATACTCTTTTTATACTCTAGATGTTTGACAGTGTATACGTGTATTATTTTGTGTGTTTAATATATATATATATATAATTGTATTGTATTAAGGCATTGTACTTTAACTTTAATTTTTCCCAAATTATACATTTTGTTTCAATATCAGCCAAACTGTTAAGCTTTTCAACTTTCAGACCATACATAAATATTTGGTATGCAAAGGTAAAGAATAATATACCCATTTAATATAAGGATATAAAGGTAAACCACTATCAATAATTATACCCAATGATCTTATATACCTATTGTATACCCTTTGTTGTTGTTGTTCCCCAAGCTGCCTGGCCGAACAGCTCCAAGGCCCCGAGCAAGGCCAAGGCCATAACCGAGCGCCCCCACAGAACCCTCCCCGCCGACCACAATAAAGCCTGGGTGACCGAAGCCACTCCATGGCGGGGAGCTGAGGAGGGTGCAGAAATGCCCGGGAAACCAAAGCCCCACCCAGGGCCCTGTGTCCCTCAGCAATTATGAAGAGAAAGTTGAGGGGCAAGGGAAAATTGTGATGCTTTGGCTTCCAATCTTGGTAGATTGGGAGGTCAATCCACGTTAGAGATGCCGTCACTTGAGATCTAGAAATATATAGGTAAAAGGAACAGTCAGAGTAAGCTATGGGTATGGCAGAGATTGCTCAGTTCTCACTCTGATAGACCAGCCCATCACCACATGACTAGAACCCAATCCTCTCAGCATCAGCTAGGAAAGGCCCTAGAAAGCCGCCTTTGGCGGGGGGATAGCTCCCCTATTTCAACCCTTTTCGGGGTTGGGCACCCGCCCTGTATACCCTTTGTTTGTATACAGTGCAGCATAGTAGTAATTTTCTCTGAGAAGCCATGTAAGAAGGATGGTCAGCTTGTCCCAAATACCAAGGATTTGTTTCAGTGAACTGAGAATAAATTTTATTTAGCTTCGGTGCTATAGCTATAGGTGTCCTGGGGTTGTCTACAGTATATGGCAACATATTGTTGTGTAAGTCACAGATGTCAGTTTAAGTCATAGATAGAATGAGGGAATAATAGATTGAGAGAGAGTTTCAGAGTTAGCTAGTATAGAAGAAAGATTGAGAAAAGATTTAGCTTCGATTTGGAAATAATATGTTATATCTACCATATAAAGCAAAATAATTGCACCATATGTGCATAGTTTTCTTGCATAATGAGCATGTGAAGATTAAAGAATGAGAAAATTGGTGTAAAGAAGAAATATATAGAGTAAAATTGGATTATTATGATGGAAGCTTGATGGAGAGGCATACCTTCTCTCTCCTTCCTGGCTCTAGCCACACTGACTCACCCCTTGCAGTGTGTGGATGAGGAGGGGAATTGAACAGGAAAGGAGGGAGGAGGGGAGGGAAGAATTAGAAAATTGGAAAAGGGGGGGAAGTTGAGAGAGAGAGAGAAAGTGGGGAGACACATGCAAGGAGAGGAGAGGAGGTGGGGGTATGGAGACATGCCATCTCATCATATATTGCTTATCTTTCCCCGGCACTGGTGCATATATATATATATCCCGGTATATATATATATATATATATATATATATATATATATATATATATATATATATATATATATATATATATATATATATCTATATATATATATATATATATATATATATATATATATATATATTTTTTTTTTATTCTTTTTTAATGTAAGATTCTGGTAGTAAGGTCGCAGTTGCCCAATAAAGCATTCCGAAAGTAACCAGTAACGTCGCCATTCTTAGGTTAATAATAATGAATGTTCAAATAATTATCCTCATCTTTCCATGGTTGGCCTCGACAATGTGTGGAATATATATTTTGTTTCTGTTAGTGTGTGTTTTTCTCTCCAAATGCGACTATTAGCCTACATACTGTAAGCAAAATATGGGTATGAAGAGGGTAATTAAAGTGTTCATATTAATCTACCCATCTATAGGCATAGTGATGGTAATAAACCCATCTACTACAGGGTGACCCCCCAAAAAAATGCAACCCAATAAAAGTTAATAGGTGTTAGCTATATTTATACCATTTTATGCAGCTTAACAACGACCTGTGGGAGGTAAAAGGGATAAGTGAGAGAGCTGAAGGTCTTGATGGCTAGAGATCCTTCCTAAACTCAATAAAATCGTTTAATAGTGTCCAGAATATGATAAAAAGGACGTCACCGGTACAGTTGGCCAGCGAGAGACTATAGGTGTATGAGAGCGAGAGACTAGGTGTGTGAGAGAGAGATAGACTGGGTGTGTGTGAGAGAGACTGTGTGTGAGAGAGAGAGAGAGAGATTGTAGGTGTGTGAGAGAGAGTAGAGTACGTATCAGGTTTCCATAAAATAGCTCTATAAAAGTATATCACACACATACACACACACAGCTCCAGGCAACCTAGTCAAAATAGCGAGCAGATCCGAGTAGCGATAATAATAGCGGAGGTAGCGTTACGTATTGACGGGGAAGTATTGGTATCTGAGCAGGTCACAGGTACACAGAGATACGGTTTGGATCTATAGGAACGCTTAAGGGGGTAGGGCTTGGTTTTTGGTCTGTAATTATTTATCACCCTCCCCCCCCCAAAAAAAAAAAAAAAGATAAAAAAAAGGAAATCGGGGAATTAACCACTGGCGAGTTTCAGGCTATAAGGAAGTTGGAGCTGTAGACATCGATATTTAGCAAAACTACCAACTAAAATACGGTTGTAAAAAAAAAAAAAAAAAAACTACATCCGCATATACTAAGTTAAATATTTAGTGTAATAACAACGATTAATAATTATATTTATGTTCATGAAGATCAAGGATATTTAAATTAGTGAGAGAGAGAGAGAGAGAAGGAAGGACAAATGATGGTTGAGATAGGGAAGACAGACACAAGGGAGAGATTGTGTGTGTGTGTGTAGTGGAAGGGATCTATGTGTATATCTGAGTATGTATGTATGTATGTATGTATATCTTCGTGTGTGAGTTTATGTGTGAATGTCTATATGTAGGGGAGGGGTCTGTGTGTGATTATGTATGTATATCTTCGTGTGTGAGTGTATGTGTGAATGTCTATGTAGGGGGAGGGATCTGTGTATAGGCCTACATGTATGTGTGAATGTCTATGTAGGGGGAGGGATCTGTGTATAGGCCTACATGTATGTGTATCTGTGTGTGTGAATGTATGTTATGTGTAACCTGTCTTTCTATGTGAGTGTTTGTGTTTGTGTGTGAGGGGTCTGTGTGTAAAGATCAGCTCAACCAGTAGCCCTCAGCCAGTAGCAACTCAACCAATACTGTTAGGTTAAGTTAAGTACTGGGCAACTCAACCAGTAGATAATTTCAATTAGTAGACCTCAACCAGTACCACTTCAACCAATACTGTTAGATTTAGATAGGTTACTGTTAGGTATTCGGTTAATAATCCAGTAGCTTACACCTCAACCAGTACCAACTTAACCAATACTGTTAGGTAAGTTATGTATTGGGTAAATCAACCAGTACCAACTCACCAATACTGATATATTTAGTTCGGTATTGAGTAACTCAACCAGTACACCTACCAACTCTTTCGGTACACCAAGACGTATTCTATCTTTATATTCTGCATGGCTATTATTATACGATTTTGTAAAGCTTGGAATGCCTTTGTGGTAGATGAAGGGACATTTCAGGTAGATGTGTTACTCCTTTTATTACTAGAGGTCCTTAAGCTGCATCCAATTGTCTAGTGTTAACCGTAATACAGGAGCCCCGCCATGTTTATTTGAAAGGGTTAATTTGGTCCTGGTTTGGTGGGCCTCGGGTTGATTGGGCACTGGTTGACCCCCTTCTGTACCGGTACCGTCTTTGTAACTATCTTACTACGATTAGACGATTTTAGTCAGTTTCTAAAGGGCCTCCAGCAATTAATAGGCTTCGAACTACCTCACTTAACCATTTTTACTACCCCATATCTATCTTAAGCTTCACAAATTCGTCTAAATATAGCTAGAATATAATTAAGAAGACTTCGCGGTACAGGAGTTAAGAGCTAGTGTTAGAAATGGTCTATTGGTTGAGTTGTCCGAGTGTTGAGGAACAAGGGGGTGTGCGTATTTAGCTGTGTGCGTTTTTTGTATGTGGCTGCGACTGTTATGGTTTTGAGTGTATGTTCACTTGCGTGTACGTGTGTTTGTGTGTATATTTTGCGTTTTTGCGGGTACTGTATGTGCGTGTATACTTGTGGACATGTGTATGTGTACATACGTGTGCGTGGGTGGATGTATGTGTCGTATACATAGGCTACGTGTGAATGTGTAAGCCTGTGTGTTTGCGTGGGTGTGTGTGTGTGAGTTTAGTCTAATTATGTGTGGAAATGTTATTAACGCAGATAAGTTAATGAGAGAGAGAGAGAGTAACACACATACAGCTGAGCGAGAGTGAGAGTGAAGAGAGCGAGCCCAAGCCTGTGTTGCAAATTTAAATAATTTTTCGCCAAGTTGGGCGATTTTTATGATATAGCTGTTTTTCACCTGGCAGAACATTTAATAACTCAACAGCTAATTATATATCCTGTTCCCAGTTTTCCCGAATGTTTACTATGGATATACAGATATTGGAGTGTAAAGAGAAGAAAATATTACCAGTGGCTCCAAGATGGCGGAGGTTGGCCGATCGCTTTTACTGTAGGATCTTTATGTGAATTAGAGATCCTACAGTAACAGAGATCGACCATATTAGTGTCACTGGTGTCATTAGCCTCGTTTTTAACTCCAGTATCTCCATGGTCAGGTCAGGTGTCTGATGAAGGCACCTCGTTTCGAAGAGTGTTAAGAGTGGAGAGAGAGAGAGAGTAACCCATAGTAAACATTCGGGAAACCTGCTACAGGACACTATAGGCTATTATAGTTTGGTCTTTGGTTCTAAGTAGAGACCCTATAGTTACAAAAGGGTCGCTAGTTCCAAGTTTTACATAATCAAACCACAAAAAAAAAATGCCTCTACAGTATATAAGCCTACACATATGTCATTACTTAAATACATGTACATACGACAATTTACGATTATTTAATATACCGGAATATGCAACCAGGCTAAAGTGGTACAATCTGTCACGAGTGCTTAGGGGAAATATAGTAGCCTATACCTGTATATCGAGTAGGCCTAAGTATTAAGAAGGGGTTTTCTGGATCCACTTCTCCCTCATACTCTATAGCCCCATTTGTTTTGAAATTTTAAGACATCCACCCCACTAGTTTGGCGATTTTAGACCATTTGTGCCATTTAGGTGTCTCTTTCCCTGGCGAATGATGCGAGCCTGCAATTTAGTAGGAACTGGCCTTCGGCCGGGTAATTTTTCTACCGAAAAATGCACAAATTTGTTTCGAAGGGGGGTCTTGGGGGTATTTTTTAAGCTTGATCGAGGTTTAGGTAGGAAACAAAAACATAAATCAATAGATCAACAAACGTGCATCCCTCCATATACGTGAGTTGAGGACACTAGCTGCTTTCGTGAATCTGGGCTTAGATCACCTCGTTTGGATAGTGAGATTTGTGTGGTTATTGTATCTATGTAAATGTATCAATATCTCGCCTTCAATGGGATATTGCTAATAGGCCTACTTATCGGTACGATGTTTTGAGGGGCGTATTTTGGCGGGAACTCAACACTGGGTCGACCTGGCAAGCTGGTTGGCAACACTGTCCAGGACCCGAACGAGCAACAGTTGGCCTCTAGTCTGTGTGGTGAAAGGTTGCAGGCCGCCGCCTCTCTCTTTTTACTCTCCCTTTGCACCTACCTAACAAAAACCCTCACACCTGGCAACCACATCTGCTCCACAACTGTTAAGCAAGGTAAGACATTGTTTGTTTTTGTTCTTAATGAATCGTTGGTATACTTGTTGACCTGCTAACATACTTTCTGGTGAAAAGGTAAGGTTATTTAGCCATTGTACACTTGTTATTTCACTTTACCTGTCTAGTGTAACACACCTGTCACACAACGGTTAAACCAGATAACTTGTTCTATCTTTTCCTTGTTTCTCCTGTTTATGCTTATTGATATACTTACTGTAACTTACATAACTTTATTTACTTACGAGAAAATATACAGTAGCCTAGGCCTATATGCAATTGAAATGTGTAGGCTACGGTAGCCTATCCATCTCAATTGATCGTTTCCTTTCCCGTGTTTATGCTGCAATATGACGTATAGGCTATGTTGTATATATTTGTACTTGCCGAAGCTGCTGTTAGGATAGGCTACTGAGAGGGTAGATGTGGTAAAATAATTAATGTATAGAAAACGAGGTAGGCCTAGGCTATGCATTTATTTTACTGTTTGTAAGTATGGCCTTTTCTTTGCGGTTTCTATGTTTGTATATGCCAATGATAATACACATAGGCCTACCATGATTGGCATAGCAACATTACCTTTCCTATATCTGTCCCATAACTGCTAAGCCTAATTGATGGGTGTCACTATATAACGGATAGCCTACATGTCAATTCGTACCCAAGACAACTCGTAGCCTACCTTCAGAAGACAACTCGTACTCACTTTTTAGACAACTCGTACCAAAGACATAATCGTACTCAATTGTCACTCCTTTATCCAATTCTAAATTTCAAAGTTATTTTGTTTTATTTGTCTATTTTCATGGTGTGTGGAGGTAATGCCTTTTCATAGCACCTCTTAGCTTGTTTTTGAATTGCCAAACATACTGTATATACCGTACCAACAGAGCTTCGCGATTCACGAGTTGCATATACTTTTCGAACAAATTCATAATGATGATGCAATTGTGTGTGACTTCGAGGCAGCAATATAGCAATATATCCGCTCGATATTACCAGATTCTCATATTCACGGATGTTCCTTTCATTGGTGACAGGTCAGCCAGGCAGTTTACAAACAGGTTGTAATTCTCGGATTTCAGACTACATACCACCAAAAGGGACCAGTATATAAACTAATAAAACAATTACTGGCCCTGCATTATATCCCAAGTCGTCATATCCCCGATGCCTTGGAGAGCTCTAGGTCTCTGGAAAATAGCTGCGAAAAACTTGCCTCCCTTTTTTAATATGTAAATTCAACATGGCTAATCGAGGTCCACACTGTGGACTGTAGAAAACTGGTCGAACTTTAAGAGCTTTGTACAGTACGGACAAATAAATATTGCGAGGGCTGGCACCGGCGTCTTAATCAACGCTGCGGTCGAGAAAATCTACAACTTTAGGCTACGGTACATCATCCCCCATTTGTTAGAAGAGGCACAATTCGTGACCTTACAAGTACAATTAGTTTCAGAAAATGTACAGTCTTCGTACTTCCATGATAATGGTAGGCTTGAGGCAGTGGACTTAGACCACCAGGTCTAAAAAACGGCCACATTGCCTACCTCTATTGGTGGTCCGGAAATGGCAACCAGAGATAGAGTATCGTATTATATGCAAACCAAATTATATCAAGGCAATAACTAACTGAATATAATTATAATAGTGGTATATCATAACAATGAAAAGATGAGGGGCCGTTTTCAAGGTTATTGGTACGAGTTGACTCGTTGCACCAAATACGAGTTGTCCAGCACCTCTATATAACTATTCAGTATATATATAATTATATGCTAGTAGCAAAGAAAAAAAAAATCAATAACATGTTAGAATGTTTTTGTTCTTCCATTGATATTCGTGGTTGTCTTACTGCATTTGTTTGCTTTATACAATATTGCCGTATAATTGATAGCTAATATTACCGTATTTATAAGTCTTCCCATTGGATTGATTCACTATCAACGGTACACCTGTCTACCTATTGACACTTGCCATAAATATTGCACATCTGTTGATCAGTGTGTTAGTTTGTTTGATCTGCCATGTCTTTGGTACACATACACACAGGTACGGTACCGTATTTTACTCTTCCTATCGGATAAGCTGTACCGTACGCTATATAATTTGCATGTCTTCATATCCATTGTACACATAGGCTACACACGCTCTCTCGCTCTCTGTACTTCAAATTTGCCCACCTATTCTTCTATTATAAACTGTCCGTCTTTAGCAGTATTAAGGCCATCTAGTAGGAACTGCATGGTCTGTTTGGTCTGAGTCTCTCTCTCTCTCTCTCTCTCTCTCTCTCTCTCTCTCTCTCTCTCTCTCTCTCTCTCTCTCTCACTGCCTCTCTCTCTCTCTCTCTCTCTCTCTCTCTCTCTCTCTCTCTCTCTCTCCCAGTCTCTCTCTCTCTCTCTCTCTCTCCTACACACACACATACGCAACAAATACATTCTTCTTCACAACACATCAAACACACAAAAGAGGTAGGTTTCTCGATTTCACAGCTGTACTGTATATTGTAAGTCCGTTTCCATTCTTCCGTCACACACATACAAAGAGAGAGAGAGAGAGAGTTTGTTTGTTTGTGTGTGTGTGTGTTAGGTAACTCGGCCATACCTCATCTATATACAAATTGTACACTAGAACATTAATCGTGGCCTTTAGGTTTCGAGTCTCACGAACTAAATCGAATCTTCTCATGAATTCATTACATAATATTTACATTTTGGATTTTTTTTTTTTTTCTTCTCCACGGGCTTTTATTGAACCAGGATGCGTCTTAAAGTGTACTGTATGTCTGCTTCTTCATTCCTTTACACACACACACACAGAGGTTCCCGGTACTCAGCTATTTCTCACCTTCCTACACACACACACACACACACACACACACACACACACACACACACACAGAGAGGTTCCCGGTACTCAGCTATTTCTCACCTTCCTACACACACACACACACACACACACACACACACACACACACACACACACACACACACACACACACATGTAGGTTACTGGTACTCGACCATTTCTCATTTATATATATTGCACGTCTGTGTGTCTTCTCTTACACACACACACACACACACACACACACACACACACACACACACACACACACACAACCATTCCACACTTGTTAACCGTATTACATTTCTTCCTGCAACCACCACCCATCTCTCACAAACCGGTACTGATTAAGACACATAAAACCTACCATTGTGAAACCTTTCGCCTTCATGACCTGCTGTAGAAACTGCGACATTTGACCACTTGCGAGTTTCAGGCTATAAGGAAGTTGGAGCCGTAAATATAAATAGCTAACAGAAATACAATTTATGTATGTTTTTTGATGGATAGAATTATATTGAATTTGGCTTTATGTATTAATAGAACTACAACCGTATTTTAGCTATTTAAATATCAATGTCTACAGCTCCAACTTCCTTATAGCCTGAAACTCGTAAGTGGCCAATTGTTACTGGCAACTTAAAAGATTGATTGGTGTTAATATTATGACTCCTTCTCAGACCACAGCTGTTCCTTTTGAAACCATGGTATCTACATTCCTAAGTCACATCTGTACCACACCTGGCACAGATAATACAAATTAACGCATCTCCATTTGGTCAATTCCGATAAGACTTTCATCAAGGCGGTACCGTATTACTAATTGCAATATGGATTTCATTAACCCGTACAGTACTAGTGACGTATTTTTCATCGTATTCTGGCAACTATTAGACGATTTTATTCAGCTTAGGAAGGACCTCTAGCTATAAAAAAAGGCTTCAATCTATCTCAACCAACCCTTGTAATTACCACAGAGCCTTGCTTAAGGGGAGGTCTTTAGTTTGTTTCCTTAGACATCCATCAAGCTTATAATTACAGTCCCTAGACCTCTTTTTCAAGATAAATTTGTACATTTTTCGGTAGAAAATGTCCGGGCCGAAGGCCGTTCCTCTTAAAGTGTTTGTAAATTTCATTAATCGATTTTAGGAGTATAGTTGGTTGTTGGAAGGAACATAATAATTTACAGGATCGCTATCGCTCGTCAGGCAAAATCGACAGCTAAAAGGCACGAAAGGTCCTTAAAATTGACATAAATAGGGCGAAAGTTCTTAAAATCGCCAAAAAGAAGGGCTGTACGTCTTAAAATCTCAAAAGCATTGGGGCTAAACATGAGGGAGAAAGGAGTTCAGAAAAAAATCCCTCAAGTGGATATCTCTCCTTAAGCTCTGCATACTATCGTCTAAATATAGCTAGAATAAAATATTACGCACGTCGCTGGTACGTACTCAAAGGGTTATTGCGTTAATATTAATTTCAATACAGCTTTCATTTTTGCGTTACTACTAATTTTCGGATGAGTACAAGAAGGACCAATTCAATATTTAGCTCTATCTCGGCCGACGTGGTGTGGGTTAATACGATTGTGTTATTGATAATTTTGCTTGATTTTGCCATTTTCGACCAATACCATTATATAATAGTTTGTCCCCTAGGCTAATGGAAACGCCTTCCCAGACTTTCTTAAGCTAAAATATGCCCACTTAGACCCCTTTCAAGCTAAATTTGTACATTTTTAAATATAAATATCTCCCGACCGTAGTATGTATTTGGTGGTGATGTTGTGGTGTTGTTGACAGAACCATGTGGATATATATATATATATATATATATATATATATATATATATATATATATATATATATATATATATATATATATATATATATATGTGTGTGTGTTCTTTAAAACCTCCACACATTATTAACTTAAAGAGGAAGCTGTGGGCGTGTCTGAGAGAGAGAGAGTAAAAGTATGTTATTATCGATGTTGTTGCTTCTATAGTTGTAGTGATGGTGGATGTGTTGATGTTATTAGTACGGGTTGTTGTGGTGGTGGTGATGGTGGTCTTGAATGACCCATGTAGATTAATGAGCGTCATTTTAAATCTACACGCATGAATAACTTAAGGGGAGAATTTTCCCTTAAGGTTTTTATTTTCTGAAGCTCCTCCACCCTCATGTTTAGCCCCATTAGTTTTGAAAGTTTAAGACTTTCGCCCCATTAGTTTGTCGATATTAAGACCTTTTTCCCCATTTATGTCAATTTTAAGATCTTTCGTGCCAATTAAGTGTCGATTTTTTCCTTGCGAGCTAATGCGAGCCTGTGGCGTAATACGGGAAAATTTTCTACCGAAAAATGTACACAGTTATCTCGAGGGGGGGGGGGGGGGGGGTTCTTGGGGGATATTTTTAAAAGCTTGACAGAGGTTTAGACTCTAGGGAGAAAGCTAAAAAAAAAAACTATTAAAGAGGAGGCTATCAGAGAGAGAAAGATGTTTATGTTATTTATGTTGTGGTGGTGGGGATAATTTTGTAGTGGTGTTGTGGTGGGGATAATTTTGTAGTGGTGTTGTGGTGGGGATAATTTTGTAGTGGTGTTGTGGTGGGGATAATTTTGTAGTGGGGATAATTTTGTAGTGGTGTTGTGGTGGGGATAATTTTGTAGTGGTGTTGTGGTGGGGATAATTTTGTAGTGGTGTTGTGACATAAACATAGGCTAGACATTTTATTTAGCTCAGACTTTTTACAAGTAGGCCTATGGATCACAACTCCTTTACAGAACACTTGGTATATTATCCTGGAATAAAACTAATATATAACACATACTCTCATCTATCTAAACATTTCAAAAATATGGCTATGTTATGTTGTACTTTTTGGCGATTATTTTTTAGTACAGTAGATGAATTTATATCTATTAGGATGATTTCTATATTATATACGAATATACTGTTATATACATTTTGTAATATCAAGATGTTTACACTCACATAACGTGGTACTCATGACCTAAAATATTGTCATCACATTTATTACATATTCTATCTTGTCTATTATAAGTAGCGCCAACGAACTTGACCATTATCTCGATCACTGACCTCTTCGTAACTCAAAAGGACCTTGAGCAAACTGGCTCAGTAAATTTCCACACCTATTTCCTGGTGAACTCTTCCTAAATTATATAAATGACAGCCCGATTTCTTTAATTTATTTTGAGTTATAAGAAGTTACGGGGTCCAGATTATTGTCAAGTTAGTTGGCGCTACCTATAGTTGTGTTGTACGGTACCTGCCGGTAACAATGGGTAGCCTAACCTGTTGTTATCACCACACGTTTGGTGATGTGTGGTGTTCATGGTGGTGGTGATGATAGTGGTGTTTTATGGTGTAAGTGGTGGTTGTTGTGGTGGTAATCAATAGGCCTAACCCATGTGGATACATATGTGTCCTTTACAAATCTACACATATGAATACTTAAAGAGGAAGCTGTCCGAGGGAAAGAGAGATGTTTTTGTTATTTATGTTGGTGGTGTTCTTGGTAATATTGGTGGTGGTGATGATAGTGGTGTTTTAATGGTGATGAATAACCCATGTGGATAAATATGTGTCCTTCAAAATGTTGTACACATAAATAATTTAAAGAGGAGGCTGTGAGAGGGAAAGAGATGTTTTTGTTATTTGTGTTGTGGTGGTGGGGATAATGGTGTTTTGTGGTGTAAGTGGTGGTGTTGTGTCGTGTGGTGGTGTGTGGTGTTCATGGTAATATTGGTGTTGATGATGATAGTGGTGTTTTGTGGTGGTTGATGTGGTTGTTGAATAACCCATGTAGATAAATGTGGCCTTAAAATTTACACACATGAATAATTTAAAGAGGAGGCTGAGAGAGGGAGAGAAGGATTTTGTTGTTATTGGTGGTGTATTTATCGTTGATGTTGTTGGTGTAGTTGTTATTGTTGTTACTGCTGTTACTTCTGTCTTTTGTCTATCTGTAAACAATATACCGGATATCACAAAAAGTTATGAACCGATTTTCACGAAAGTTGGTGGGTAAATAGGATATGTGCCAAGGAAAAAGTGATTCAATTTAGGTGGTGATCGGTAGAGCGCATACCTCCGCCAGCGTATCCGGAAGACGGCTCTAACCGGTTGAGAAATTGTCTTATTCCT
>CM064582.1:6474897-6589897 GCA_032716605.1 Paralithodes platypus
GCGCTCGAAGGACAAGACAAACCAATAGGTTTTTTCCCTGACGAATCCAAGCAGCAGACAGACGGGTTCACCTCCGGCTCTTTTAAAATACATATAATTTTAGGACTACGGTTCAGGATTCTTTAGTTCTCTCTCCCTCGGCCATGCTAGCGCAATAGGGTTTCAAGGTTCGACCAAGTGTTAAAGTTCCTGCGGGGTGCTGCGCCCCCTGATGTCTTCGGTCTGACTGGCCGGAACCGGTCCACACAACAGCATGCCGGAGAGGAAGTCATGCGGCTTTACCTCACATGGCGTTGCATTACAGACCGATAACCATCCTCTGCATAAGGGAAGGGAGACTAACTCATTACGCAGAGAAGGGAGACTGCTGCCGCCTTCCAGAGTTCGTTCGTCAGTGACTGTCAGGTACAAGTGGACTATTTGGCGGATTTCTTTGAGGACAAGTTTGCTGAGCCTGACCTCCCTACATCTGCTCATCTGGAATCATGCATCGCCCATCACATATTCTCCCCTACAGCGCCTCAGGACTTGGCCTGCCCGTTCACCCTCCATGAACTGGATAGTGCTCGGAGTTCTTTACCGTGTGGGAATGCCGTGGGCCCTCCACGGCCCGGATGAGGTGGCCTATGAGATCCTGTGTCGCCTCCCATCGGAGGCCAGGTCAGTGCTGCTGGATGTCTACAACCGGAGTTGGTGTACAGGGGTTGTTCCGCACCAATGGAAACATGCTCTCCTCCTCCCGTTCCCTAAACCAGGCAAGGGCCTGGCCCTGCCTTCATCACGGAGGGGTATCTGCCTGTTAGCAATGTCATGGAAAAGATGGTATGTGCCCAGCTCTCGTGGTGGTTTGAGACTAATGACCTCCTGGCTACTAACCTCTGTGGCTTTCGACCGGGTCGAGGGACTATCGATGTTTTGCTACAGCTGGAATACCTCGTCCACAATACGTACCGGACAAGCAGGTACTACTGGCGGTGTGGCGGTGTTCATCGACACAGAGGGGGTTCTCTACAAAGTCTGCAACATGGGGATTCGAGGGACGTTTCTCCAGTGGTTTTGCAGCTTCATGGGACGCTCCTGTGTCAATCGGGGCCTCTAGATCTCGGCGGGTCCCCATCCAAGTTCCTCAGGGGTCAGGCCTTAGTCCTCCACTGTTCAACGCGTGACTGTCGGACTTTCTCAGCATACCTGGAGTCTCTGCTCTGAATTATGCGGATGACTTTACACTGGTAATGTGCGACGGACACTACTAAAAGCGCAGGCACGTCTCCAGGCGGCAGTTGACAGCGTGGTGCAATGGGCTTCAGAATGGGGACTACGGCTGAATTCACGGAAAAGTGCCCTCATGTGTTTCACCCAGAAAACTAGTCTTCCTGGACTGCCGAGCATTTCCATGAGGGGTACCCTGGTGCCGTACCGTACTAGCCATGTGTTTATAGGGCTCCACCTGAAAGGGCCGATTCTCACTTGGAAGAGCCATATAGAATATCTGCGCACATCTTGTATGAAACGACTAAACCTCATGAAATGCATAGCACCAAGTGGGGGGCTTCACGAGATGCACTGCTACAATTCTGAGATCTTCATTCGCAGCAAGATGAGGTATGGGTGCGTGGTTTACGGATCTGCTTCTGACACGGTGTTGGCACGATTCATAGTGCAGTTCTTCGCATCGCACTGGGAGCCTTAAGTTCGTCACCCATTGTCTCCCTGGAAGCCGAATCGGGGATATTGCCGCTGATGTGGGATCGGGTGGTAGCAGAGAGCCACAAGCCGGCGTCTCACCCTCTGGTTGAACTACTGGGGTCTTCAGGGGTAGAGCCTGTGACTCCTGACTGGCCTGTGAGGCGCCGCTGCCCATTCTTTGTGTGTGGCCTTCGGAACTACGGCCGATTGGGTTTTGCTCCCCCTCGTCTGCACCCGAGTCAGCTGTATCACCAGTACCGCCTTAGAGGACGCTGTCGGGGATGGTTCGCCATACCTTCCGGCTTCAAGAAATCAGTGGATGTGCACTTAGTACAGGGGTACTTCGGTGAACTAGATCATACTAGGTACAGCGGATACACTCGTGTCTACACTGATTGATCTTTCGTCCCACCGTCCTCTACGACAGCAGCGGTGTATTTCGAGGTGCTCTCCCTGTGCCAAACTTGGAAACTGTCTGGCTACGACAGCAGCAGTGTATTTCGAGGTGCTCTCCCTGTGCCAAACTTCGAAACTGTCTGGCTCACATACTATCCTCACTGCAGAATTATTTGCTATATACAGGGCCCTGGCTTTTATTGGTGACTACCTGTCCCGCCAGAGAGTGGTTATCTACACGGACTCCCAGTCGTCTCTTCACCTCCTCCGATCTCACCGCCCTGCATGTCACACCTCCCTAGTCTATAAAATCCAGTCTCTGCTGTTACGCCTCTCAGTCCCACCTTGGCCAGTGATGCTTCAATGGATCCCGTCACACTGTGGAATTAGGGGTAATCACATAGCCGACCGGGGTGCAGCCTTAGCTGCTCCTTGCGAGATCCTGGACCCTGATCTACGGTCTCATCAGACTCTGGTTCGTCGTGCATGTTTTGACCTCTGGAACACTGCCCTCCAACGTACCTTGCCCGCTACCACTCTTGGCTCATATAGGGAGGACTCTTCCCCCCCCCCCCACCCCTGGGCTAGACACCCGCTCCGAGGCCTGGACGTGGCCCTAACCAGGTTACGTATAGGACACACGACGCTTTCCAGCCATCTCCACCGTATAGGGATTCTGCATGTCATTGGTGTGGTGCTCCGGAAACCATTGAGCACTATGTGATGAGGTGCCCTCGATTCTACACGCAGCTGGTGATCCTCGCTGGTCGCCTACGACTCCTTGGCATCTCCAATCTCACCCTTGCTACATTCTTTGTGGCCGAGGGGTCCCTAATGATAAGCGACGACTGTGACTTCCTCCTGAAGACAGGGCGCTTGGTGCGTCCCTGCTAGACGCTTCTTCAGTCACGAAGGAGGGGCTGGTACAGGTGCGGCGACGTGCTTGAGTGGCCCCTGAATTACAACAGCAACAGCAAGAGAGGAACTCTCCCTTACACAGGATTACAAGTTAGTATAGGCTAGCTAGGCGCTGTTTACGCCGGGCTGTCCCCAAAAAATTAGATATGTATGAGCCTGAAGCTCGGTTTACTTAGTTTAGAAAAAAATTAGAATTTAGATTATAAAGCTTAATTCAAGCTCATGTTTTATGATTAATAAAATAGTTGCACTAGATTACAAAAAGTCCAACGTTTCAATTGTCCAACTTATGTTTTATGAATAATAATTTTTTTTTTTCCTATGGTTATATAATTTTCAAGTTTCTAGGCGAGTCGCACTAGATTCAGAAGGTCGATATGGGTCAGATGTGACCCCAGTATGTTCCTGGCTAGTTGCACTAGCTTCAGTAGTTTTGATATTGGTCAATATGACTACACCCAGGAACCTAGCTGAGCTCCGTATACGTTCAAGGTCGGGATGATGAAGGGTTTGTTGCTTCTAACTCTGTCTCACCCGGTACAACAAACACCTCATGCACGAGGACTGTTGTTGGAGCAGGTTCATATTTTATAATGTTGTATGCACAACAAAACAATTAATACTCACCCAGACACTCCCATTTGCCCCGATTGCCATAAACGATGTAGCTCTACTGGTTGTCGTTTTCTGTTACACATAGGGAGCCTTCTCCCAAATTTCACAGATGTGGTCCACACATAGATAAACAGATGGAGCGAGATGTAAGGGTAATGTTGCGCTCGAAGGACAAGACAAACCAATAGTTTTTTCCCTGACGAATCCAAGCGGCAGGCGGACGGATTCACCTCTGGCTCTTTGGTTAAAATACATATACTTTTAGGACTACTGTTCAGGATTCTTCAGTTCTCCCTCGGTCTTCCTCCCTCCCTCGGCCATGCTAGCGTAATTGGGTTTCAGGGTTCAACCAAGTGTAAGTTCCCGCGGGGGGCTGCGCCCCCTGATGTCTTCGGTCTGACTGGCCGGAACCGGTCCACACAACAGCATGCCGGAGAGGAAGTCATGCGGCTTTACCTCACATGGCGTTGCATAACAGACCCCGGAGGAAGTCATGCGGCTTTACCTCACATGGCGTTGCATAACAGACCGATAACCACCCTCTGCATAAGGGAAGGGAGACTGCTGCCGCCACCCAGAGTTGGTTCGTCAGTGACTGTCGGGTACAAGTGGACTATTTGGCGGATTTCTTTGAGGACAAGTTTGCTGAGCCTGACCCCCTCCCTACATCTGCTCATCTGGAATCATGCATCGCCCATCACATTGACTCCCCTCAAGACTTGGCCTGCCTGTTCGCCCTCCATGAACTGGATAGTGCTCCGAGTTCTTTACCGTGTGGGAAAGCCGTGGGCCCGGATGAGGTGGCCTATGAGTTGCTGTGTCACCTCCCATCGGAGGCCAGGTCAGTGCTGCTGAATGTCTACAACCGGAGTTGGTGTACAGGGGTTGTTCCGCACCAATGGAAACATGCTCTCCTCCTCCCGTTCCCTAAGCCAGGCAAGGGCAGATGTGGTCCACATAAAGACCAAAGGGAGCTGAATCTGAGCGAGATGGGCCGTGGGTAACATGGGATCAGGAACTGCAACAAATTGCTGTAGATATTACATCCAATACTTGTCCCCAATTCCCCCTCCCCCCGTTACCGATTTTGACTGGCTAGCACAACGACCGGGCGGTGTTCCATTCCCTATGTTTGATTTTCTGATAGCCCCTCAATTCACGGCGGAAGATTTTCCATTGCCACTCATTACTTCTGAACCTATTGAACTCCAATTTCTGGTAAGATATAAGGCCCACAGGACGTGTATTAGCTTCCTGTTAACTAGAGACACGGCCCAGGCTATTGCTCAACCGATGCCTTAATCCCTCTCCACGGGCCCAGGAATTAGTTAAAGTTTTTCAACACTACCTCCTCCCTACCCCAACTAGAACACTCACGGAAATCGAACAGCCTTGTTTGAGGCAGTCCGGTCACGTCAGCTACTCGGACTCGGTATAGCTCAAGGGTTACCTATGAATGCTTACTATAGGATCTTATTCTCCCCTGTCTTGACTGCGGGAATCATAAACAGATGGAGCGAGATGTAAGGGTAATGTTGCGCTCGAAGGACAAGACAAACCAATAGGTTTTTTCCCTGACGAATCCAAGCAGCAGCAGACAGACAGGTTCACCTCCGGCTCTTTGGTTAAAATACATATACTTTTAGGACTACGGTTCAGGATTCTTTAGTTCTCCCTCCCTCGGCCATGCTAGCGCAATAGGGTTTCAAGGTTCGACCTAAGTGTTAAAGTTCCCGCGGGGGGCTGCGCCCCCTGATGTCTTCGGTCTGACTGGCCGGAACCGGTCCACACAACAGCATGCCGGAGAGGAAGTCATGCGGCTTTACCTCACATGGCGTTGCATAACAGACCGATAACCACCCTCTGCATAATAGGAATGCGGCTTTACCTCACACGGCGTTGCATAACAGACCGATAACATCCTCTGCATAAGGGAAGGGAGACTAACTCATTACGCAGAGAAGGGAGACTGCTGCCACCTTCCAGAGTTGGTTCGTCAGTGACTGTCAGGTACAAGTGGACTATTTGGCGGATTTCTTTGAGGACAAGTTTGCTGAGCCTGACCTCCTCCCTACATCTGCTCATCTGGAATCATGCATCGCCCATCACATATTCTCCCCTACAGCGCCTCAGGACTTGGCCTGCCCGTTCACCCTCCATGAACTGGATAGTGCTCGGATAGTGCTCGGAGTTCTTTACCGTGTGGGAATGCCGTGGGCCCGGATGAGGTGGCCTATGAGATCCTGTGTCGCCTCCCATCGGAGGCCAGGTCAGTGCTGCTGGATGTCTACAACCGGAGTTGGTGTACAGGGGTTGTTCTGCACCAATGGAAACATGCTCTCCTCCTCCCGTTCCCTAAACCAGGCAAGGGCCTGGCCCTGCCTTCATCACGGAGGGGTATCTGCCTGTTAGCAGTGTCATGGAAAAGATGACCTCCTGGCTACTAACCTCTGTGGCTTTCGACCGGGTCAAGGGACTATCGATGTTTTGCTACAGCTGGAATACCTCGTCCACAATACGTACCGGACAAGCAGGTACTACTGGCGGTGTGGCGGTGTTCATCGACATAGAGGGGTACGTTTCTCCAGTGGTTTTGCAGCTTCATGGGACGCTCCTCTGTGTCAATCGGGGCCTCTAGATCTCGGCGGGTCCCCATCCATTGTAGAGTTCCTCAGGGGTCAGGCCTTAGTCCTCCACTGTTCAACGCGTGACTGTCGGACTTTCTCAGCATACCTGGAGTCTCCACTGTTCAACGCGTGACTGTCGGACTTTCTCAGGCATACCTGGAGTCTGCTCTGAATTATGCGGATGACTTTACACTGCCATGTGCAACGGACACTCTACTAGAAGCGCAGGCACGTCTCCAGGCGGCAGTTGACAGCGTGGTGCAATGGGCCGCAGGCGGCAGTTGACAGCGTGGTGCAATGGGCTTCAGAATGGGGACTACGGCTGAATTCACGGAAAAGTGCCCTCATGTGTTTCACCCAGAAAACTAATCTTCCTGGACTGCCGAGCATTTCCATGAGGGGTACCCTGGTGCCGTACCGTACTAGCCATGTGTTTATAGGGCTCCACCTGAAAGGGCCGATTCTCACTTGGAAGAGCCATATAGAATATCTGCCAGAGCCATATAGAATATCTGCGCACATCTTGTATGAAACCACTAAACCTCATGAAATGCATAGCGAACACCAAGTGGGGGGCTTCACGAGATGCACTGCTACAATTCTGAGATCTTCATTTGCAGCAAGATGAGGTATGGGTGCGTGGTTTACGGATCTGCTTCTGACACGGTGTTGGAACGATTCATAATGCAGTTCTTCGCATTGCACTGGGAGCCTTAAGTTCGTCACCCGTTGTCTCCCTGGAAGCCGAATCGGGGATATTGCCGCTGATGTGGGATCGGGTGGTAGCAGACAGCCACAAGCCGGCGACTCACCCTCTGGTTGAACTACTGGGGTCTTCAGGGGTAGAGCCTGCAGCTCCTGACTGGCCTGTGAGGCGCCGCTGCCCATTCTTTGTGTGTGGCCTTCGGAACTACGGCCGATTGGGTTTTGCTCCCCCTCGTCTGCAGTATCACCAGTACCGCCTTAGAGGACGCTGTCGGGGATGGTTCGCCATACCTTCCACTCCGGCTTCAAGAAATCAGTGGATGTGCACTTAGTACAGGGGTACTTCGGTGAACTAGATCATACTAGGTACAGCGGATACACTCGTGTCTACACTGATTGATCTTTCGTCCCACCGTCCTCTACGACAGCAGCGGTGTATTTCGAGGTGCTCTCCCTGTGCCAAACTTGGAAACTGTCTGGCTACGACAGCAGCGGTGTATTTCGAGGTGCTCTCCCTGTTCCAAACTTCGAAACTGTCTGGCTCACATACTATCCTCACTGCAGAATTATTTGCTATATACAGGGCCCTGGCTTTTATTGGTGACTACCTGTCCCGCCAGAGAGTGGTTATCTACACGGACTCCCAGTCGTCTCTTCACCTCCTCTGATCTCACCGCCCTGCATGTCACGCCTCCCTAGTAGTCTCTGCTGTTACGCCTCTCAGTCCCACCTTGGCCAGTGATGCTTCAATGGATCCCGTCACACTGTGAATTAGGGGTAATCACATAGCCGACCGGGGTGGAGATCCTGGACCCTGATCTACGGTCTCATCAGACTCTGGTTCATCGTGCATGTTTTGACCTCTGGAACACTGCCCTCCAACGTACCTTGCCCGCTACCACTCTTGGCTCATATAGGGAGGACTCTTCCCCCCCACCCCTGGGCTAGACACCCGCTCCAAGGCCTGGACGTGGCCCTAACCAGGTTACGTATAGGACACATGACGCTTTCCAGCCATCTCCACCGTATAGGGATTCTGCATGTCATTGGTGTGGTGCTCCGGAAACCATTGAGCACTATGTGATGAGGTGCCCTCGATTCTACACGCAGCTGGTGATCCTCGCTGGTCGCCTACGACTCCTTGGCATCTCCAATCTCACCCTCTCTCCAATCTCACCCTTGCTACAGTTCTTTGTGGCCGAGGGGTCCCTGATGATAAGCGACGACTGTGACTTCCTCCTGAAGACAGGGCGCTTGGTGCGTCCCTGCTAGACGCTTCTTCAGTCACGAAGGAGGGGCTGGTACAGGCGCGGCGACGTGCTTGAGTGGCCCCTGAATTACAACAGCAACAGCGAGAGGAACTCTCCCTTACACAGGATTACAAGTTCGTATAGGCTAGCTAGGCGCTGTTTACGCCGGGCTGTCCCCAAAAAATTAGATATGTATGAGCCTGAAGCTCGGTTTACTTAGTTTAGAAAAAAATTAGAATTTAGATTATAAAGCTTAATTCAAGCTCCTGTTTTATGATTAAAATAGTTGCACTAGATTACAAAAAGTCCAACGTGACTCTGTAAATGTTTCAATTGTCTAACTGTCCAGCTTATGTTTTATGAATAATAAAGATTTTTTTTTTTCCTATGGTTATAGAATTTTCAAGTTATATAATTTTCAAGTTTCTAGGAGAGTCGCACTAGACTCAGAAGGTCGATATGGGTCAGATGTGACCCCCAGTATGTTCCTGGCTAGTTGCACTAGCTTCAGTAGTTTTGATATTGGTCAATATGACTACACCCAGGAACCTAGCTGAGCTCCGTATACGTTCAGGGTCGGGATGATGAAGGGTTTGTTGCTTCTAACTCTGTCTCACCCGGTACAACAAACACCTCATGCACGAGGACTCTGTTGTTGGAGCAGGCTTCCTTGAAGCAACGCACTGCTCCCACTCTTTCATATTTTATAATGTTGTATGCACAACAAAACAATTAATATTTCTTTTTCCTGTTATGAGGTTTCTTGACTTAACCATGCGGTTATTGAGTTTGATATTTACGAATGTCCCCCTCCAGTGGAATTCAGGCATGATGAAGGGGCCACTATTAAATTATAGGTTTGATTCTCGAAGGGAAGTAGAGATAACCTAATATTTAGTAGGGGCCCCGGAATCATTGACGACGACATCCCTCCCAGCCATCCCCTTCCCATTCGCTGATATTTTTTAGTTATCTTGATATATCATTGAAGGACGAATTGTTGCGCTTGGCGAAAGGCGGTAAGAAGCCACAACACAAGAAAATCCACCGGAAGCTTGTGAATAACAGTGTTAAAGTGGAAATTCTTTTTCCATTTTTGTTCTCTTATTTTTTACGGTTTTTTCGTAGACACCATAAGAGAAGTAGCGTTGCACTTATGAAGATGAATCTCTTTCTTCCCCGCGGCGGTTGATTCAAACGACTGACGTGGGTGTTGAATGGAGACTATTATACTAATAGGCAACGTCGTCAATGATTCCGGGGCCCCTACTAAATATTAGGTTTTCTCTACTTCCCTTCGGGAATCAAACCTATAATTCAGATCAGCGACAGCCTGAGATAGCTTCAACATTGTATGGACACTGGACAGTATTAGTGGCCGCGACTGTACACTCACAATATTTGCCTATATATTATAATGTAAAACTTGCAAAATAAACAAACCAAAACTGGGATGACACAAGATAAATGCAAAAGAACTTGTCAAAATCGCTGTGGAAATAACACTTAATAAAATAATAAAATTATTTTAACACAATTTTCTGAAACTAAATATATCTTTCTTTGTTTTATATGCAATTAATGGTATAAATTAACTATTTTTGATTTGATACATTTTTCTTATTTAAACTATCCTCATAAACTTAGGAAAATGTACAAATTCAGCTTGAGGGGGGACTGGGAGGGTATATATTAGTTTGAATGAAGTCTGGGAAGGCGTGTTTGTTAGCCTAAACTAAAACACAGTGCTCGACAATGGCAAAAGCAAAAAAACAAAATACTCAATAATAATTAAACAAAAATATCCTAATAACGTCGGAGCAGCTAGTGAGAGAAGACGCAGTTGCCAGTGGAATCAATACCTCAAGATGTTCGTGAAGGGGGTAGTGCTTGGTTCTTGGTTTTTGCACTATGTATTTAGGTTATAATACATGTTTTAGTTTCCTCGCTAGACCTCCAATTACATTCATACATCTTCTTTTTAACACGGCAATTATTTGTAGCTCTAATAATCGACAAACAAATGGAACGAACGTTTTAAAATCTCATAACTAATACGCTAAACATGAGGGAGAAGGGGGGCCATAATAAGCGACTACCTCCCCCCTTAATTTCCACTCACCAGTTTTGTTTGTCTCATCACAATAATGGCTTAATGAAAAAAAATCCCAAACATTACACTTTTTCCTTCCGCTTCATGCTGGTTGGGCAATCAGCAATTTAATTAGAATATATAGATTATATGTTTTTCCGAATTCTTTCAATAGGTGACGGATAATAAGACGGAGAATAATGAGACGACGTTGGAGAGAGAATGGGTTTTTTTCATAAGCTACAAATAATTGGTGTTAAAAAAGATGGATGTATGTATGTATGTATGTATGTATGTATGTATGTATGTATGTACTCAGGCACACACCCCATAGCTGGGGGTGGCCGACTCGAGATAGAGCCCGAGAAAAAAAACCACACACACATACAGATCAAAGTAGAAAATGTTAACATACATGTCAAATAATAATAATAATAATAATAATAATAATAATAATAATAATAACACAAACAAAATTTATGACCCGATATACTGTATATATACATATATACAGTGTATATATATATATATATATATATATATATATATATATACGGGTATATACACAGAGTATGGGAGGAAGAGAGACTATATATTATTGTAGCCAGATATTGACATAATTATAATAATAAATAATTAAATGCAATAATTATAATAAATAATTAAATGCACTGAAGAGAGTAAGCACACTGGGTACGCTCAATTATAAAAAGTAGTATATCATTCAATAAATAATCAAACAGGACTGAATTAATTATATCCTGTATTAGTCCATTCACACATGTAAGGTTTCTTTAGTAATACCGTAATTGAAAGTTCTATAGAAATTAGGTACAGTGTTCTATAAAGCTCAATGCAATGTGCAAACTCACTTTCTCTTTTCTTTTTCTTTTTGTAATCCCCCCAAAAAAATTGGTACCCAGTGTTTATAGCTCAATGCAACGGGCAAACTCCGACATTATATATATAAAAGGCCCATGTGCTTAAAGGCATCCTCTATTCACATGTTTGTATCAACTGGAATTAAACTTGTAGATTGATAGTTTGTGAAAAGCAACTCCAATGAAGGTTAAAAATGGACTATAGTACTATTAGTTTTAACGTACTGTAATACAAGTGTTGAGTTTCTGTCTCTCTCTCTCTCTACATGTTACTGTTCATCAAGGTGTTCAGCTAACTATTGATTGTGGTTGTACACCGTTGATTAATGCAATATAGAGCCGTAACACTATACATTTGATTACAATATTTCTTTCCGCCTGGCTTTGAATGGAGATAATTTATATATTTGTGTTTTCTATGTGAGTGATGGAGACAAAAGATAGAACTGCCAGTGGCAAGTGCCTCCCCTATAGTTGAAAGAGCGACAGGGCCAAAATCAAGGGACGTTCGAGCCAAAATGCATGCACACACGGTGTTTGAAGCAATTTAAGTCATAGGAAGAGGGAAAAACTTATTCTAGGAGAGAGTTCCAGAGTTCCAGAGAGTTCTCAGTTGTTGAATAGAAGAAAGATTGAGAATAAAGTTTCACTCTTGGGTTGGAGAGTTAAACAGAGTAGGGGAAGAATTGTGTTGCAAGATGGGTGCTACGTGATCTACCAAGAGGTGGTGGTATACACAGAGAGAGCTCTGAGGAACACTGACCATTGTAATAGTGGTAGAATAGTGAGAGAGATGCAATATGGTGACGGAGAGAGAGCGACTGCAGAGAATTGGTGAATGGGCATGAGTTAATGAGACGGAAGACCTTCCTTTCCACCTTGTCTAGAAGTGCTGTGTGAAAGGGTACTCCCCACACATGTGAACAATACTCAATACATGGATGCACTGTGCTCCTGTACAGAGCAAGAAGCTGTACATGGGTAAAAAAAAAACGCGGTTGAGCACACTCAGCTTCTGGGAAGCTGTTTTAGCAAGGGTGGTAATATGTTTTATCCAAGAGAGATCAGAAGAAAAAGAGACACCAAGAACATTAAGAGAAGATGAAGGGTCATAGTTTTCTGGTAGGAGGCGACGAGTAGACAGATGGAGAAGCATTGAAAGGAACAAGGTATTCTCTGTCCCAGTTATAGATAGTAGGGAGATCAGAAGATAGGTGCTTTATGGCCTCCTTACGTGGACACCTGAATGAGGCCAAAATGCATTATAATAGGCTGAATAAAATTAGCTAATGATATCTGTAATTAAAATGTAAAAATTGCAAAACAAACCAAAACAGTAACCACACAATCTAAAGACAAAAGAACTTGTCAAAATCACTATCTGGAAATAACACATTGAAGATTCAGCAAAACACTATGAAATAAAACCCTCATCGTAAACTCAAAATGCAAACCAAAACAGTAACCGCACCAGTAAAAAAAAAAAAAAAAAAAATATCTATTGCCGGACGTATTACTCTCCTTAATGAGGGGTGGCCATAATAATAATAATAATAATAATAATAATAATAATAATAATAACGCTTGGCTTTGCATGCTGATCATTTGTTGCAGCCAGAGAGCTGTGCAAAATGTGGGGTGGGGTATTGGTTGTGTGTGTGTGTGTGTGTGGTAACGTGTGTTTGGTATTGGTTGTGTGTGTATGGTATTGGTTGTGTGTGTGTGTGTGTGGTATTGGTTGTGTGTATGGTATTGGTTGTGTGTGTGGGTGTGGTATTAGTTGTGTATGTGTTTGTGGTATTGGCTGTGTGTATGTGTGTGGTAACGTGTGTTTGGTATTGGTTGTGTGTGTATGGTATTGGTTGTGTGGGTGTGTGTGGTATTGGTTGTGTGTATGGTATTGGTTGTATGTGTGGGTGTGGTATTAGTTGTGTATGTGTTTGTGGTATTGGCTGTGTGTGTGTGTGGTATTGGCTGTGTGTATGTGTGTGGTAACGTGTGTTTGGTATTGGTTGTGTGGGTGTGTGTGGGTGGGTGGGTGTGGTATTAGTTGTGTATGTGTTTGTGGTATTGGCTGTGTGTATGTGTGGTATTGGCTGTGTGTGTGTGTTGTATGTACTCGTATTTGTGTGTTTAGCAAGTGTGGTATGTTTGTGTGTCCCTCTCCTGTATATGATGGGGTATTATAAAATGCAATGTATATAATGGTTGTAATGATATTGTGTGTTAAAACAAAATATCCATAGGACAGTTCACCCGGTCTACTGCCTCGTTATACAAATGTATGGAAATGCAACGTTGTTACCAATTTCTGCCCGGTGGGTAACCAAATTATGTGCCAACCTGTATACACACCCTGTATATTTTGGCAATCAAATTATGTACCACCCTGTATACACACACTTTTTTGGGGGGACTGATTTATGTGCCAAACTGTATAAACACACTGTATATTTTGGTAACTGAATTCCACACCGTATATATATATGACTGCATCAATACCATACGATGTTTAGTAGAAAACAAAACAATCTTACTATCCAAGAACTTGCTACCATTTTCATTCCCCCTTCCCGTCCATAAATCATTACAAGGTCTGATAACACTAAAGGGGGGGGGGGGATGTTTTGTACCCTCCCCCCTACCTGTGTGTGTGTGTGTGTGAGTGAACGAGTGTGTGTGTGTGTGTGTGTGAATGAGTGTCTGTCTGAACGAGTGTGTGTGTGTGAAAGAGAGAGGAGAGTGCGGACTCTTTAATTAAATTTTTTTTTATTACTACATACATACCACCTGCACAAACTAGTGTAAGTAATTAAACGCATACCGGTACACTCGGATGCCATAGCCTCTACCTCACATATACATATTCAGGGACTTAACCCAATTTTAATTAGGGAAGTACATCTCGGATACGAATCTATTAATATATTTTCTATACATCAACTACAAAACTATAAACTATATACTATTTAATGAAAAGCAAAGTCTATCCACAAATCAATCCAGATAGTTACAATTGCATAAAGAAACACATAGGGGGCCCAGGAATTATTATGAGTGGGCCAGAGACTATGGCATCCGAGTGTACCTAACCCAATAATGTGCTTGGAGGATTAGGCTCTTTAATGAATCTTGGCTGTTTTCACTTTTGGGTAGGCTACACTATAACAAATAATGGATACATAAAGTGTCCATAATATATCCATTCTGAGAGAGAGAGAGAGAGAGAGAGAGAGAGAGAGAGAGAGAGAGAGAGAGAGAGAGAGAGAGAGAGAGAGAGAGAGAGAGAGAGAGAGAGAGAGAGAGAGAGAGAGAGAGAGAGAGAGAGAGAGAGAGAGAGAGAGAGAGAGACTCTCTCTCCCGCACTTCTTCATCACACTGCCCAAATATCTAAATGAGCCGACATTCTCCATAGCATATCACCAGCAATAGCCTATACCCAATTTTTATACACACCTGTTTTATCATATTCTCTTTACACTTTTTAATTTTTGTATATAGTGCAGCGAAGTGGGAGATAGCGAAAACGGTATCCTCCCCTCCCCTCCCGCGAAATACGAAACACGGGGAAATAATGACTTCTACAAATACGGAGAGCTAAATTAGGCCCTCTCCAATTTATAGACAGTGCTGTGTTTTTAATTACTTATATGAGAGAAACGCCAATGCATCCATATGGTTTGTTCACATACATATATACATACTGTACATACACCTGCAGTACATACATACATACATACATATATAATTTTAACCATTTTAGTACTCGGGCCGTCTGCTATATTTAGACGACTTTATGCATCTTAGGTACCGTAGGATCTGTGGTAGTTATAAGTTTAATAGAGATAGTTCGAAGCCTTATTATTGCTAGAGGTCCCTTCTAAGCTGATTTTTGTTTTATTAATAGTAGCCAAAATTAAAAAGACGTCGCCGGTGCAGAAGGGGTTACAGGCAAAGTGATCGGCACAATAAAGGCAACGGCAATCAAAACCCTCATTAATATCTAACAAAATCATAAAAGCCCTCCCCCCCCAAAAAAAAACAAAAAAACAAACAAAAACGTTGCACCAGATAGTGTTAAGGGTTGAGTCGGCCCTGGTTGAGATCTAGGCTACCAGTTGAAATGGGAGAGAGAGAGAGAGAGAGTGTGTGAGTAAGGGTGAGAGTTACAAAAGAAAAGTTGCATCACGTAATAGAGTTCACCGCGGTTACAAAGACAAATGATTGAAGTTCCTAATTGACTTGAAATCTTTTTATTTATTAATTTTGTCAGTAACAAAAAGTGGGGTATGTGCTTGAGTGTATAGATAGACAGATAGATGTATTAATTTAATTATTATATATTCATTTTATATTATTTTTATCTATTTATTTATATACTTACATGTATATATTTATTTAAGTTTATTATTTTGTTATTTTATTTTATTTTTTTTTGGGGGGGGACCTAGGGGTGTTTAACCCTTTCACGCTAATGACGCGATTTTGAGCCTATTAGGGATACTTCAAAACCTTTGTTACCATCAGGGGTATTTAGAAACCTTTAGTTTAGTTACTTCAACCTCTGCAGTTGTCTTTGAGTTAGCTGTGTTGAGCCTATTGGGGATACTTTAAAGCCTTTGTTACCATCAGGGGTATTTAGAAACCTTTAGTTTAGTTACTTCAACCTCTGCAGTTGTCTTTGAGTTAGCTGTGTTGAGCCTATTGGGGATACTTTAAAGCCTTTGTTACCATCAGGGGTATTTAGAAACCTTTAGTTTAGTTACTTCAACCTCTGCAGTTGTCTTTGAGTTAGCTGTGTTGAGCCTATTGGGGATACTTTAAAGCCTTTGTTACCATCAGGGGTATTTAGAAACCTTTAGTTTAGTTATTTCAACCTCTGCAGTTGTCTTTGAGTTAGCTGTGTTGAGCCTATTGGGGATACTTTAAAGCCTTTGTTACCATCAGGGGTATTTAGAAACCTTTAGTTTAGTTATTTCAACCTCTGCAGTTGTCTTTGAGTTAGCTGTGGGCAGAAAACTAATTTTGGAGAGGTAATTATAAGAGTGAGAGAACTCTATTTCTTATTGCAAATCTGGCAACCTCTGCGTCATAAAAGCGTGAAAGAGTTAATATGGTATACTGTACTGTTATATTACAGTATTGAGGGTGGTTTCAAGTGATTTTGCAATCGAAGATTATTTTCTTTAGTTTCTTTAATTTGGGAAGTCCTCTAGCAAAAATAGGGCTTCAAACTATCTCAACCATCCCCTTTAACTACCACAAATCCTTTCTAAGCTGCATAATATCGTCTAAATATAGCTAGAATAAAATATAAAACACGTCGCTGGTACTTAAAGGGATAAAAAAAAAAACACTTGAACCCCATCACTGTTGCTGCCGCCGTCGGGTTAGCAAGACAAACGACCAAACTCCCTAATGGTGGGGGTGAATTACTCTATCCAAATTACAACATGCGTGAGAGCAACTAGACTTTGAAAACACTCGTTGGCTGAATCAATTACAACTTGGATGACAAAAACTGTGTATGGGAATAACAAGAGATAGACAGAGTGTGTGTGTGTGTGTGTGAGTGATAAAGGCTGAGAGTGAAAGTGATAGACTGTGTGTGTGTGTGTGTGTGTGTGTGATAAAGGCTGAGAGTGAAAGTGATAGACTGTGTGTGTGTGTGTACTTACTCTAGTTGTACTTACTCTAGTTGTATTGCGGGAGTGAGCATGCTCGTTATTTCCCGCCTCCTATATGTGTAGGTATTATATGTATCGTTGGAATGGCTGTGGATTTGTGTGTAGTCTGTATTTTTAGCCAATTGGCGACATCGGAAACGAAGGCTTAGGGTGGATCTGTATGGTACCATTCTCACTATAGACGGTACCGTCTCGCCCGAAGGCTTAGGTAGCCATCAGCTTAGGTGAACCATATGATACCCATCTCGCCTTGTACCATTTTTGCCAACCCCAGATGGGACGTCACAACGTCGTCCACTTATTCCAGGTACCTATTTACAGCTAGGTGAACTGAGGCTAACACATGAAAGGAGACAAGCCCAATTTGTCTCCGCCCGGCCGGGGATTGAACCCCCGACCCCTCGTGTGTGAGACGAGAGCTCTACCTACTAGGCTACGGGCTGTGTGTGTGTGTGTGATAAAGGCTGAGAGTGAAAGTGATAGACTGTGTGTGTGTGTGTGATAGGAAGTGAGATTGAGAGAGAGAGAGTGGGATAGAGTAAGAGTGAAGGTATCTGTGTGTGTGTGTTGGGTCAAATAAGGTAATGAAGCAGGTAATTATTGCGTCATACAGATTACACCTCATTACTAATTACTGAGCCATAAAGGTGTATGTTGCCTTTATGGACTTGGAGAAGGCCTATGACAGAGTGGATAGAGAAGGCATGTGGAAAGTACTTAGAATTTACGGAGTAGATGGCAAGTTGCTGAAAGCAGTGGAGAGCATGTATGAGGGTGCAAAGGCGGCAGTACGTGTGGAGAATGAGCAGAGCGAGTTCTTTGACCTGAGTGTTGGGTTGAAACAGGGGTGTGTGTGATGTCCCCGTGGTTGTTTATTGTATATATGGATGGAGTTATGAAAGAAATACTATCAAGAGCAGTGGATGTTGGTGTATCGCTGAAAAGGGAGGGAAATGAGTGGAAGCTGCCTATACTGCTGTTTACGGATGATACAGTTCTGATGAGTGATAATGAATGGGAGTTGCAGGGTCTGGTAAATGAGTTTGGAACAGTGTGCAAAAAACGGAATTTGAAGGTAAATGCGGGGAAGAGGAAGGTTATGATCTTCAAAAGGGGTGAAGTCACAGAGTGTGAGGTGAAGTTGAACGGTCAGGCTATGGAGATCGTCAGCTCTTTTAAGTATCTGGGCAGTGTGTTGAGTAAAGATGGGACTATGGATGAAGAAGTGCGGGAGAGGGTGCAACAGGGGAAGAGGGTTGTAGGAACGTTGAAAGCAGTAACAAGAAATAGTGGTCAGTATGGAAGTGAAGAAGTCCTTGCATGACAGTGTGGTAATCCCGACACTAACTTACGGAAGCGAAGCATGGACATTCGGGAAGAGACTCGGACCAAGAGTGAGAGCGGTGGAAATGAGTTACTCGAGAAGTGCGTGCGGAGTTACATGGAGGGATAGACAGACGAATGAGGAAGTAAGAAGGAAGTGTGGTGTGTAGGTAGATGTGCTGGAAAGTGTGAAAAGGAACAACTTGAGATGGTTCGGCCATATGGAACGTATGGGAAGCGAGAGAATGACTAAGAGGGTGTACGAGACGCGAGGTGGAAGGACAGAGAGGGAGAGGTAGACCGAAGGAGAGGTGGAAGGATGGAGTGAGGAAGTATATGAATGAAGGCGGTGGTGCTGGTTGGGAGGAGGGGCGTCGACTGACTGGGGACAGAGGTGCATGGGGGCGGTTCGTTCGTGGCCACCCCTTCGGGGATCACGGCGTCAGGCAATAGATAGATAGATATAGATATATATATATTGGCTTATTATATAAACACCAAGGTATAATAGTTTGGGTTAATATATATATATATTCACACACACACTATCTCATATTCACTCTTACTTCCTATCCAGTATATATATATATATATATATATATATATATATATATATATATATATACCCTGTATATATATATATATATATATATATAGGCCTATATACAGTATATGCATGCATTAATCAACTCTACCATGGCGTGATTTATACAGATTAATTAGGACTTGCGCTATTACGAGGGTTTGAGATCGTATTTACTGCTTGAGTTCTAGAGGTAGAAAATAAGCTAAAGAAATTCATCTAATGGTAACCGGCATAAGGTTAAAATGACGCCATAGTGCTGAAGGCGTTGAACTCGAAATATATATAATTTGTTTTTTAATAGTAGTTTAACCAGACCACTGAGCTCCATAAAAAAAACTTTCATAAGGCTGGCCCGAAGGATTCGATCAAGATATATAACTAAACGAGTAAAGATAGATAAGGAAGGGCAGTAGGGGAACAAATCGAGGAAGGTGAAGACACTCAGACATTTCTCGACATTTCACCAGTTCAGCCGGACCACATGAGCTCCACATCAGAGCTCTTATAGGGCACGGCCGAAGGATGAGGCAAGAACTGCTACACCGCAACACCAACCAAGAAGTGATCAAGGTGAAGAATGAAGGATCAGGTCGAAGGTAGAAAAAAAATCACATCGAGAAGCAAAAAATGCATTACCGAAGGGAATCAGGACAGTTCAGCCACATTAGCAACCGAAGAGACAAAACGGGTCAGGAGTCAACTACCTAGCCAGGCCAGGGAGACAGGAGATATAGGCTGCCCGAGGACAGCCTAATGGGACAGAATAAGAATAGAAGGGGAAAAACACGGAATGAGGAAAGAAAAACTACTCATAATTAGTCAAGCTGATAACGAAAGCTCGAGGGGAGAGGGAGGGAAATAACCCTAGCCCTCCCCCCATCAAGCCCCAGTCGCCGACCCCGAAGCCCCCCAACCGCGCCAAAGAGAGTAGTACCAGGGGGGACTCAAAAATATAAAATTAAATAGCATACAATGTTGTCACCCCACCCCAGCACTTGTCCCAGGTGCAGGCATCAGTAACTGTACAAGGACTCTGATATACCCTAACTCATATGGTCAATCATTATCACACATACACTCTAACATGGGCACCTATAAAAAGGGTTATTTCCTTCAAAATATATTTGAAATCAGATCAGAACTTAGCCTACTTATACTGTACATGTGTTAAAAAATATGTTCAAATTTCAACTACACTGTATACTGTATATATAGGCTACTATACAAATAAGTAAATAAATTATAAATATATAAATATATATATATTCTAGTCCATAACAAAATAACTAAACATTTAACATATCCATCAAGTCAAAGCAAATAGACTGTACTGTATGATACAGTACTATAAAAATTGAAACAAATACAAGTAAATCTATGTAATTGTAAGGTAATAGGATAATTATAATGTCAAACTTGCAAAATAAACAAACCAAAACTGGGACGACACAAGATAAAGGCAAAAGAACTAATCAAAATCGCTATTTGGAAATAACGCTTAATAAAATAAAATTTTGAAATAAAAGAACACAATTAATAACAGTAATTGACAGTCCCGTACCAAGCAGTCATCCCATTCACCTATAGGGCAGATTTACGCTTATGAGGTCTTTTGCTGGACCCCCTTCTCCCTCATGTTTAGCCCCATTGCTTTGGAGATTTTAAGACTTTCGCCGCATTAGTTTGCCAATTTTAAGAACCGTCGCCCAATTTCTGTCAATTTTAGGATCTTTCGTGCCATTTTCCTGGCGAGTGATAGCAAGCCTGTAATTTAAGAAGAACATTTTTCTATCGAAAAATGTACACATTTATCTTAAAAGGAGGGCTAGGGGGTGTAATTTTAAACTTGATGGATGTCTAGGGAACAAACTAAAAACCTCCCCTTAACCCTTTCAGTATGTGTTTCTTCCTACTATTCAGCTAAGAAAAAGGCATTTTGGAAGTCTGAAGGTTAATTAGGGTAACTTCTATGCTATACTGCATAAAATCATCTTATATCATCCACAATATAATGAAGAAACGAGTCGTAATCCTAAAGAGGTTAATACTCTATATTTTTATTAATTTCACCACAACATCAAACACCTCCAATGAAATTAATGAAAGTATATATGAGAGTCACCGGGATTAATTATTATGTTTTTTCCACCAACCAACTTTACATGTGACACACCAAGGACTCGAACCCAGGATACTCGCACCGAAATTCCGTGCACTATGCATTACGCTATCAAGACACCAGATAAATCAAGGAAAAGGGCTGATATGTAAATGTAAAAATGTGTCCGCAATATTTTCTAGCTAAAACAAAAATATTTATATAAAGAAATAATAAGTAAATATAAAGCGAGTCAATATTTGCTAAACGGCAATACTGTACATATACCTTCAGACGAAAACCTCTATCTCTATCTCTCTCTCTAACAGAATGAGAAATTCAATATTTGCTAAACGGCAATACTTCAGACGAAAACCACCCTCTCTCTTACAGCAAAGAGTGTCAATATCTGCTAAAAGGCAATACATATACCTTCAAACGTAAATCATGGTCTGTCAATTGTTTCTCTTACACACATACCACGCAGGAGAGAGAGAGACTATATATATATATATATAGGTATATATATATATATATATATCCCTCCCTTCCCCATTTCTCTCTCTACATTCAACCCCCCCCCTCTCTCTCTCTCTTCCGTAACAGGTCTTCCGAATGGCCCCTCCAAAAAGAATATTTCCCACAACTGTCAGAGAAATTGCCAACTCTCCCCTTAGCCCCTTATCTCCCCCCCCCCCCCCCCAGCCGTCCTCTCCTCCCACATGTCCCATTACCTGACCCCCACCCCCTCCTTACCCTCCCCCATGTCCCCTTACCTGACCCTCCCTCCCCCCCATGTCCCCTTACCTGACCCCCCTCCCTTACCCCCCATGTCCCCTTACCTGAACCCCAGCCCCCCCCCCTCCCTTACCCTCCCCCATGTCCCCTTCCCTCCCCCTAATGTGTAGTACAGTACACTGTAATTTGAACACTTGCACGATTTATACAAATGAAATGTGTAAACAAAATTGTGGATTATGGACATATGTGGATACTGTGTGAACTAAAATGAATGATGGATGGATGTAGAATAATTAAATTGAAGGCTTGGACATTCTGTTTCTGGTAAAGGATGGGGCTGGAGGCTAGGAATCTCCTCCCCTTGTAAAATTCACCTACTAAATGAGACAGAGTAAAGGGCGAGGGAACACAATAATGGTCCCGGACCCTAAGAATTGAAACTTTAAATGTTGTTTCTGTTCGAGCTCTGTCTTGAGTCGGCCGCCCCCAGCTATGGGGTATATGTGCTTGAGTGTATACATACATACAACGGATGTGGAGCTGATTTGTTTGATTAAAATGTAAAACTTGCAAACTAAACAAACCAAAATTGGGACAAGGACAATATAAAGTCAAATTAAATTATCAAAATCGCTATGTGGAAACAACGCTTACTAAAATGAAAATTATTAAATAAAAGAACACAATCCACCACATAGGGTGTACATCACTACATGAGCAAGTTAATCTGTTTCCCAAGCAAACCAATCGCACATATAACAACGCACTATCGTCACGTTAAAGGAAGTAGTCAAGTTTGGGAAGTCCCGGACGTTCTGGCAAATTTTACTAAACTCTGCATGAATAAAGAAACTACATGTTAAATGTCAAAATATTATTTAAAATCAAATTTGCAACATGACAAGACATTATAGTAAAAAATACAAATATTGATAAGATATCTATACTATTACAAAGCATGTGAAGTAAATGAAAAATGTATGCAAAATTTATATATTTGATGTGTATTAGAGTTTTGAAGTAGTGGCGGGATGAGAAGACGTGTAAGAGGAGGAGGATATCTGGTGTTCCCCATAGTTGGGGACTAGAGACACCGAGTGCCCGTTCATAACAGCAGAGTGACTCAGAGCGGAAGGAGAGTTGAAGGCAGCTGATGGGGAGTGAACGGACGTGGATACCGAACGAGGGGAACCAGAAGGGGAGCGATGAGTGGCGGAATGAGTGTGTGGCGCTGAAGTAGAGTGATGTGATGCAGAACCAGAATGAAGTGAAGCATTGTGATGAGAGGAAGATCCATCAACATCATTATCACCATCATAAGAAGAATGATGAGTGGATGAGTGAGCATTTGAAGCAAGCGAGTGAAGTGAAGCATCAGACGGCATGTGACTACGATGCGACACGGAATGAGACTGGAGTGAAGCGTTAGATTGCGTTTGATTATGATGCGACAAAGATCCATCATCATCATCATCATTGGTGCTAGTGTCGCGCTGGCCGGGGGATGAGGATGTATCGAGTGAGGTTGACTGTGCCAGGGCCATGAGGCGGTGAGCCAGGCGGTACACTGCATGGCGGGGTCCAGACGCCTCTCTTCCCTCATCTTCCAACACTCTCATCTAGACAGCGAAGAGGGTGAATAGTTTGAGGTGAAGCTAGGGTTTCAGACATGGCCGAGTGATGTACAGTTGCTCACCCGTCCAACAGTAACAGTGCTAATTTGTTTTATGAGATTTGATATATTGATGAGTAAATTATGTAAGTATGTATGTATGTACTGTATATAGGCCTACTCAGGCACATACCCTGAGTATGAGTAAATTATACAGCTTTAAGATTTGTTTTCAATGGTAAAAGTTTGAATTAAGATTTTCCATTTGTGTACAGATACATTATATCATAATTATGGGTAGATCAGTAGCAGCTGGACATGGGGGCAACTGTACCATCGTTGGTTGCTAATTGAGTAAACCATTCAACCAAACCATTAAATCTTAACTTCATTAAAGCTGCTGACTGATGATATTACTAGGCTTCGGAAGGGCGTCTAGGAACTAGAGAATTTGCAATCTCAATTAGCTTAAGCATTTAACTGTGGTAGGCTCTTTCTTCTCAAGTGGTGTGATATGGCTGAAATGGTTAAGATGATGTGAGAAGTTGAGTGGAATGTGAAAGAAAGTTGTGATGCGCGTTGATAGCAGGATGAAGGAGGGGACTTATTAATAATAGTATTTAAAATATTAATCACAACAATGTACTGTACGATAATACAGTATACCCTTGCTATCTCGGACTAATTGGGGGGAGACCCAGTCCGAAATGTCGAGATGTCCGGAGTCCGGCTTGTGTCCGACCTAACAGAGGATAAAATCCGACCTAACCAATGTCCATCCGAGACAACAATGAAATCGGAGACTACGGAAAAATCCGACCTCAAGAGAGACGTCCGCGTCAACCTAGAAAACTAAGACAACCCTATTCGAACCCTAAATCTGTAATACGAAACACAGTACAGTACAGTAGACTACATTACACTTATCCCTTCATTGCTCTTGTCTTTAGTCTTGATGTCCCCCCTCCCGTCCTCCCCAACACTGCATTAATTACTGCAGCATCCCCTTTTCACCCCCACCTCCACCTCACTGTCCTTGACCACCTCACTGTCCAGTCCTTCAATATCTGAAGCTTAGTTTCGAGTGATATAGAGGTCACCTTACACTTAGGATTATCCTTGGGAGGCATGGCGAACTTGATAAATGCACGCATCTATGTGTAACACAACAGAGCTTAGTGCGGACTGACGCTCCTAGCTCCGACGCTTGGGCCCCGGATGTAGATGGTGTCGGACGTCCCTTCTGTTTGTCGGATATTCACCCTTATTGTCCGGTGACGTGAGCGCGTCATCCGACAACGTCGGAGACCGTCAGACACTGTCGGAACGAGGACGGAAATGTCCGGCATACGGAAGTACGTGTCGGAGAGGCCGTGGCCAGTCCGGCTAGTATGGGTTTCCGAGAATTAGAGGTCCGAGATAGCGAGGGTTTACTGTACATATACCCGAAGTATGATCTATCCTTACGGAGTCATGGTGGATTAAAATGTAAAACTCGCAAACTAAACAAACCAAAACTGGGACAAGGACAACACAGTCAAATCAAATCATCAAAATCGCTATGTGGAAACAACGCTTACTAAAATGAAAATTCTTAAATAAAAGAACACAATCCACCACATAGGGTGTACACTACTACATGAGCAAGTTAATCAAGTTTCTGTTGATGTCAGATGTAAGAGCTCTTTAGGATGGACGGCAGAAAGAGTGTACCGGTAGTAATAATAATAAACCAAAATACCAATAATGTAGAGTTATCCGTAAAACAATAACAAGTATTATCTATCTGACCTGTACTGGTGGAGTCATGGTGGCTGCCAGATGTGAAGCCCGTTGGAGTATGGATGGAGGTAGTGGTGTAAGTGCTGCTAAGGACAGACCATAGTGGGTGGCTGTGGTGGGACCTTTACGCAGTACGTGACTTAGTACCAGACGACCACCAGTACCTGTCTCACTCTCCAGGTGGTAGCTGAATAGACACAAAACATTTGATTAATATCTATACACTCAGGCACATACCCCATTTATTTATTTTTTCAATTTTTGTTTTTTTTAAGCTGGGGGTGGATAAAACTTACTTAGTGACTGCAGGGTATAGGTGAGGTAGACGTGTGAGACACAGCGCGTGGGTAGCCAGCAGTGTAGTGGCCCGGGCTAGTACCAGAGCCTCCACCACCGCCCAGGCCAGTCCGCTCCCTTCCTCCACACTCGTCCCAGACCCCAACTCATCCAGGATCACCAGGGAGTTGGCACCCGCGCCCCTCAGTGATAGGCCTTCCTTCTCACCCTCCGACACTCCTACCTATATATTAAAGAGGGATATGCATTATTCACATGGTTGTAATTAAAGGGAGATGGGTCACTTTTCTGGTCCTCCTTCTTCCTCATGTTTAGCCCCATTAGTTTTCAGATTTTATGACGTTCGGCCCATTAGTTAGGCGATTTTAAGACTTTTCGCTCCGTTTCTTTGTCAATATTAAGGCTATTCGTGTCATTTAGGTATTATTTATGTATTTTTTACTTTCCTCGCTACACCATCATCAAACTTAAATAAACCACCCCCTAGACCCCGTCAAGATAAATTTGTACATTTTTCGGTAGAAAAAGGCCGGTTCCTCCTAAATTTACAGGCTCGCTTTTGCTCGCCAGGGAAAAATCAACACCTAAAAGACACAAAAGGTCTTGATATTGACAAAGAAATGGGGTAAAAAGTCTCAAACTCGCCAAACTAATGGAACGAATATCTTAAAATCTCAAAACTGAGGCTAAACTTGAGGGAGAAGGGAGTCCATAAAAAACAAACCAAAGAGGGAAAGAGTGCATTATTCACATGGTTGTTGTTGTTGTTGTTCCCCAAGCTGCCTGGCCGAACAGCCCCAAGGTCCCGAGCAAGGCCAGAGCCATAACCGAGCGCCCCCACAGAACCCTCCCCGCCGACCACAATAAAGCCTGGGTGACCGAAGCCACTCCATGACGGGGAGCTGAGGAGGGTGCGGAAACGCCCGGGAAACCAAAGCCCCACCCAGGGCCCTGTGCCCCTCAGCAATTATGAAGAGAAAGTTGAGGGGCAAAGGAAAAATGTGACGCTTTGGCTTCCAATCTTGGTAGATTGGGAGGTCAATCCACGGAAGAGACGCCGTCACATGAGATTTAATTAAGGGTCAAAAGTCCAGTTGTGATACCTGGAATTAACTGTGTTGGTGGTGTAATGGTTTAGATGCTTATGTTCTGGGTGTGGTGTCCCGAGTTCAAATCCCGGGAGAACCATATGCTTTCATTAGTTTATTCAAGTACATTGGGGTTTGTAATTGATGATTAATGTTAAGAACGGGGTGTTACTTATTACCTATATATCAATCAACTTCCACCGAGACGGCATGTGACTCCACTCAGGTTTTCACCAGGCGAGACTCCAGATCACAACTTTTCCCACATCGAGAAGCTTTTTGCAGGATTGATAGACGTGACTCAGCCTTGAAACATTGTCTTCACATTTATCTTTTCAACTCACGGTGGTCACTCACCTAAATCACTGCATGAGTAGAATCAACTCCATGAAGGTGAGGTACACATACTACACACCCATATTGCTGAACTTTGGCTGAAGCAAGTCAAGTAATTATGCAGAGTACAGTACAGGTCTCCCTCATTATCCGCTGCCCCGATTTACGATATTATTATAGGTTTTTAGAGGTTTGTGTTTTGGCTGGTCCCAGAACACATCCCCATTTACCCCATTAATTTTAGGGTTCGCTATACGAGTTTCCTATTTAAGATCGGGTTTTCAGTAACGTAACCCAATCGTAAATCGAGGGAGACCTGTCTTACTTGGGACTAGCAGCCTGGGACCTACTGAAATTGGAGGGCGAGTGTAGCTACATGCCACCACGGCGTAGGCCTCCAGTGATTTATTGAATGATGCATGTACTGTATATACATTTATACACATACATCAATATTATGAAAGAAATGCCTATAAACACAACATTATTTAATATTATATTCTACAAACTTCCTTAACATACAGTGGAAGAGCACTGTCATCCTGTTTGCGGGTTCCTAGTTAGATTCTCCGCAGTTGCAATCATTCATAATTTATTAACCCTACACTGTACATTGTGTAAGTGGTTAGATGTTAAGGACAATTGTAAAATATAATGATACATTAATATATCATGGGAAGATTATATAATATACGGTATACACATCACCATACGCACCTTTCTTCTTTTATTCTCTCTTCCTTCATCTGCTTCATCATCTCTCCGGTTCTCTCTCTTTCCTTTGCCGACTCCCTGCCGTTCTGTCTCGCTCCTGTCCTCTCCTCCCACTGGTCCACCTCCAAGCATATAAGCCACTTCACTCATCTAGAAAACACGAGAGCGGCATACTGTTACTTCATATTTTGCATTTATTTGTCTTTATATTATATGTATTCATTGTCGATAGTATCAATTGCTTACTTTTGCGATTTCCTTAGTTTATTTGTGCTATAAATGTAGGTTATTTGTAGGGTAGTTATTGATAGGGGTCACTTGAGGCATGCTATGCTTACAGGTACCTACCCGATAGCACTATCGTTAGTGAGTGCTGTACTGTATTTTATATATTATTTTGTAATAGTATAGATATCTTAACAATATTTGTATTTTGTACTATTGTTAATGTCTTGTCATGTTGCAAATTTGATTTTAAATAATATTTTGACATTTAACATGTAGTTTCTTTATTCATGCAGAGTTTAGTCAAATTTGCCAGAACGTCCCGGACTTCCCAAACTTGACTACTTCCTTTAACGTGACGATAGTGCGTTGTTATATGTGCGATTAGTTTGCTTGGGAAACAGATTAACTTGCTCATGTAGTGATGTACACCCTATGTGGTGGATTGTGTTCTTTTATTTAATAATTTTCATTTTAGTAAGCGTTGTTTCCACATAGCGATTTTGATAATGTAATTTGACTTTATATTGTCCTTGTCCCAATTTTGGTTTGTTTAGTTTGCAAGTTTTACATTTTAATTTAACAACTAGCAAAAAATTACATATATTATTTTCCCAAGCTGCTTTGTTAAACCAAACTGTACTTATTATACATTACTTAAGGCTTTATTTCATATGTATGTATATAAGCCATTAATTTACAACCATCCCATCTCCCTCGCTGGACTTCACCTATTGCACTTCAACCCCCATGTTTGATCCACCACACACAGCTTCACCCAATAATACTGAGTGAGGTTGAGTGCCTTTGACCGAGACTGAATGACGATGATGGATACTAAATCAGATTCTCTCCAAGTATTCCTATAATATAGACTTGAACTAGGTGAGGGGCAGTGTGTGCAGTGAGGTGGGTGAAAGGAGGAAGGTTTACCATAGTGGATGAAGCACTATCAACTTTCTTTTTAAGCTGATGGTCCATCGCTTTTTTACCATCTTGATAATTCAGAAATTACTATGATATTTTACTAAATGTTACTAATTTCTTAAATGGCAATAATAGGATGCAGGATCATAGTAATTAAATGTTACTATTAACCATTTCGCGTACAAGGACGCAATTTGCGCCCTTTCTGGGATATTTAAAAGCTTTTGTGACCATCAGGGGTACCCTATGTGTCGGCGCGCAACATAAGTCGAGTATAATAAATCTGGACTATCTGGCGGCGCGCGACATAGGTCGTGTAGCAATTTCAGCACGTAATGTTGCTGAGAGAGAGAGACAAGTGGTGGCAGGAGAGTAGCGAGCGTATGACTGCTCCAGACCACCGCGGCGAACCTACTGACACGAATCCCACCTCCTCCCTCCCTCTCTCACTCGCTACATACTGAATTGTATGGGGAAAGTACCGAATTACATGCTTTTTGCACTCGCGTTGCGCGGTTGTTGCAAGAAAACTAGCCGTCATAAAAGGATCGTTATGGTGTCATTGGAAAGCTCTGTTTATGCCCTTTCAGGGATAGATACTTGTTTTACGCTCTGGGTCTTATTTAGGCATGAAAATGATCACGTAAACAGCCCTATTTTGGCTAAAAACACCCCGCTGGGCGGTACATATAAATAAACTGCCTAGCCCGCTAATAAGGTGTTAAGAAACCTTTAGTTTAGTTACTTAAAGTTCTGCAGTTGTCTTTGAGAGAGCTGTGGGCAGAAAACTAATTTTGGAGAGGTAATTATGAGAAGTGGCAATAAACAGGAATGAATAGAGAATGCTTGTGAATAGATGAGTGAACACATGGTCATTTGGGGGAAGGGGTCGGGGCAAGTTTGACTAGATAATAGTCCATCAGGCGCCTGGCCCGGGGAGCCAATTTATATGAAGGGTGCGCCTGGAAGTGTGGTAGGCGGGCTTGTGGCTTCGGCTCCGCTGCATGAATAATAAACAGAATATCAAACGGAACAGTTCTTCAGACATTTCAAGCTACATACTACAGGGATGTATTCTTGAAGACGAGGGAAGGCTGTTGTCTATACCATGTCAAACCAAGTATTAGGGGAGCCCACCTCGCTTTTTTTTTTAATCTTTTTCTCCCTCTCTCTTTGGCTTGTATCCATTCGGCCCCATTCAGCCTACTGTTTTAATTTGTTTACCCCCATGCACAGCCCGTAGCTCGATTGGTAGAGCGTTCGCCTGCCAACCGTGAGGTTGACGGTTCGAGCCTCGGGCCAGCCAGTGAGTTATTGGCAGATGTCAGTGCTGTTGGTGAACGGCGCGGTCTAGCAATCTGTGGCAGCTATTCACTAAGTCCCTGATTCATCAGGGCACCCACCCTAGCCTTGCTATTCAGCAGGGAGTGTATGGTGGTAAAAACTGCATCATGCAGGTGTCAATACCGCTCGCCAGCATATAATATTATGTATTTTATTGTTTTGACAGCAAGCTAAATTTTCGAAAATGTCTCCGGCAAAGCCAGATTTCTCCATACAATGCTAGCTCACTATTGCTCACCAGAAAGAAATCGACACCTGGATGGGGATAAACGTCTTAAAACAGTTGGCTGAATGGGTCCGAATGGATACAAGCCAGAGAAAAGGAGAAAGATAAACAGAAGCTGGTGACCCCCCTTAAAAGAACTGACTGTTGATTTATGAACAATAAATTGATATAACTAATACCGTCCTCGGCCTAAACTCTTGAACATTAACCATCAACATACCCATATTCCTCACCAAGCCCTCTATAACCCATCATCTCCAGACATCACCTTTTGCTCCCCAGAACTCGCCCCCACAACATCCTGGAGGGTGGTCAGAACCTTAGGCTCTGACCACCTCCCGATCATTATCACCACCAAAACCAGACTCACCCTAGCTAGCCACAAACACACATACACCAATTATAAAAGAGCTAACTGGGAAGCATTCACAAATGAGACAGAACAACACTTCACAACTCTAAACAGTACACCCATCACTAACATCAACAATGCTGTACACATACTCAATAAAACTATCCAAAACGCTGACCAGAAACACATTCCAAGAGGTAACAGAAAAAGACACAACCCCAACTTCACACCAGAAATTCAAAACCTCATCAGACAACGCGACATACTGAAACACTCCCCCAGCACCCCACACACAAGAAAACAAATTCAAGCACTCAACACCCAAACTAACAACAAAATACAAGAACAACAAAAACTAAATTGGAATAACTTCCTACAAACACTTGATCACAAAACAAACACCAAAAAACTCAACAAAACACTAAACAGCATCACACTTTCCAACAGCAACACAACACAATCACATGCTGCAATCACAACAACAGACTCTACTCCTTCATGTAAACAACAAGCAAACACTCTTATCAATCACTTCTCACATGTCAGCCACCTAAAACCTCACAAAGACGACCGACGTGTCATCCGACGTAAGAGACAATTCCCCACAGACCCTGACTATACACCCTTCACCAATCACCAGACAAAGCATATCATCAACAATCTCAAGCACTCACCTGCCTGTGGCCTAGACAACATAAGCAACATACACCTCAGACACCTGGGACCACAAGGCATACAAGCACTCACTAACATATCAAACTACAGCTATTCACACAACACAATACCAGACATTTGGAAGCATGGTATCATCATCACATTCCCCAAACCCAACAAAGACCCCACGATACCCTCCTCGCACCGCCCCATCACACTCCTTTGCTCCCCCTCCAAAGTCATGGAACGCCTAGTATTACAACTAATTACACCTGACCTACCCCTAGCTCCAACCCAACATGGCTTTAGGCCATTGCACTCCACAAACACTCTTCTCACAGACCTTACACAAGAGCTTTTGACGGCATCAATTCAGCTAGACCACCACACAGATCACTATTAGCCACACTCAACATTAGTAAAGCCTTCGATGCCATCCCCCGCCACAACCTAACAAACAAAATCTACAACACAAACATGAACAACAACACAAAAAGGTGGCTGGCCAACTTCCTAGCAGGCAGATGTGCACACGTATCTTTTGCCGGTCAGTCATCTAAAATCAGAAACTTTCCAAACGGAGTCACACAAGGATCCATCCTATCGCCCGCACTCTTCAATCTGTACATGCACGATATAACTACACCCAATACGCCCCAAATAAACTTAGCCTCCTATGCAGATGACATAACACTCACATGCACACACCATGACCCAAAAAGAGCAACAGATCTCCTTCAACCCTATCTCAACACACTACATGGCTGGTGTACTACAAACAGACTTAATCTAGCCCCAGCCAAATCCACCGCAACCCTGCTCACAAGCTGGACAGGAGAACACGAATACATCCCTCAACTCACCATAACAACACACCCCTAACACATACACACACACCCAAAATCCTAGGAGTAACATATGATACTCATATGACATTCAAACAGCACACCACAAACATTAAAAGAAACTGACACCCAGACTTAACGCCCTCAGGTCACTTGCTCACACAAAATTTGGACACAACAAAGAAACTACCGGCCACAGTATATAAACAATACATAAGATCAGTGATGGAATACGCAAGCCCAGCCTGGCTTCTAACCTAGCTGAAACACATCATAAGACCTTACAGACTATTCAAAACAAAGCCCTGAAGATCATTACAGGCTGCACAGCTACTGCACCCACAGATCACCTACATCAAGAAACCAAAATCCTCAAAGTCAAAGACCATCTGGACACGAGAGGCACTCAATTCCTGGCAGCAGCCTCCACGAACCAAGACCACCCACTAAACTACATGGCAACACACCCACAGACACCAAGAAATATCAAAACAACACCCAGCACACGGTATCACACACAATTATTGTCCTCTCTCCCTCCCTGCCCACCCCGAACCAACTTCCAGAAGCACATCCATACTCATATCTCTCACCGATCCATCCACTCACTCACAGACAACACGCAGCTGCATGCACGACCTCCCGAAATCCATCCTTCCGAATCCTCCCTTCCTCGCGAGGACAGAGTCCACCTGGCCAGGCTGAGATACGGACACCATCCAGCTCTCCTGAGCTATCAGAAGAGACTGGATGACTCCGTTGTCGACGCCTGCCCGGGATGTAACACAGCACCCCATACCATTAAACACATCTGAGAAGACTGCATTTCACACAACCACTTATGCCAACAACACAATCTACACTCAATGAGAGCTCTGTGGGAAAGCCTGATCGTGGCCATGGCCTTCCTCAGGGACTCGGGGCTGTTCGGCCAGGCAGCTTAGGGAACAACAACAACAACCTCTATTACTCACAAACGACTAGAGTAATCAAGCTAATATGTCTAACATTTAGGAAGGGTCAGTCAGGTAATAGGTGTGGACATTTACATCCCATTTGCTCTAGCCTTCTTTTCGAGTTATAGAGGTTAGGGTTCACGATTTCTGGCCTACCTATTTGGAACAGAGTATAGTTTCTTTATGATTGGAAACTGAAACTCTCTCTCTCTCTCTCTCTCTCTCTCTCTCTCTCTCTCTCTCTCTCTCTCTCTCTCTCTCTCTCTCTCTCTCTCTCTCTCTCTCTCTCTCTCTCATCGCCCCTATCCCCATCACTCTCTATCTCTCTCTCTCTCTCTCTGTGTGTGTGTGTTGTGTGTGTTGTGTGTGTGTGTGTGTGTGTGTGTGTGTGTGTGTGTGTGTGTGTGTGTGTGTGTGTGTGTGTGTGTGTGTGTGTGTGTGTGTGTGTGTGTGTGTACTACCGCACCCCGGATAAGCTTGAACAGCCTTCGAGGGTAAGACAAATGGTCCAATTGAAAAATAAATTGTGGGAGATCAAGATAAGCAACGAGAGGCTTTACGAAGAAAAAAAGTTATCGGTCACTGAAAATTGCCTTGGGAATAATACATGAGAATAGTTCAGGGAGGAACAGTCGGCCTAATAAGTGATGTCGTGGCACCAACTTCATCAAGTATATTTTGATCAATATTGGAATCAGCAATATCTAAACAAAAGATCATTATTCATAAGAACACAGGGTGTCAAACCGAAGCAATTTTGTGTGGAGACTCGAATGAATATGAGAAGGAATACAAGAAAATTAACTTGGAATAGCATTGTTTTGGCCACTTTATCACTTCCAAAGACATAATTTAAACTATAAAACATAATTTTATCTTTACATATACAATAATAGAGACAAAAATTATTGGACGGCTCTCGTTTGACACCCTGTTTTAAAGAACATAAGATCGCGGGAAACTGCATAAGGCCATGCGGACCACACGAGGCAGCTCCCATTCACACCCAACACAAATCATCTATATGAGAATTCAACTTACGCTTAAAGCTTTCAACCGTTCCTGAGCTAATCACTGCTCTGGGCAGTCCATTCCACATGTTAACAACTCTATTCCCAAACCAGTGTTTTCCTATATCTTTCCTAAATCTAAACTTATCTAACTTGAAACCATTTGAGCGGGTTATGTCGCCGTTCTTTAGCTTTAATACCTCATCTATATCACCTTTATTTATACCGGTTATCCATTTAAATACCTCTATCATGTCTCCCCTACATTTTCGTCTTTCTAGTGGGTGCAAGGCTTTCAACCTCTCCTCATACGATAAGTTTCTAATATTATGTATAATTTTCGTCATTCTTCTTTGGACTGCCTCTAAAGGGTCGATATTCATTATGTAATAAGGGCACCAAAATTGGACAGCATGGTCTAAATGGAGTCTTACTAGTGTTAAGTATAGTGTTAAGAAAACTTCAGTAGTACTGTAGAGAGAGAGAGAGATGATAATATATTCGACTGGGTGCCTCTTCATCATCATCCCCCCTCCCCCTCCGACCTTCAGACTTTGAGGAGAACCCAAACTTTTTCCCGAGTCCCCCTTTTCATCTGCCACAGTCTTTTTGTCCGTTTTCTGTGGCTTCCCTCCCGATGGTGATGGCTATTTTGGTGTGGCTCTTTCTCACTGGGGTCTGGAGTTCTATTAATGTCTGTGAGTTTATTTAGTTATTTTAACCTCTGCCAGGAACCAACACACCCTGTCTGTCTCTTTTCCTTCTAGGTGCTGGCGAGATCGCCCAATTGGATGGCACTGCAAGGTGGTCTGCAGACCGTGGGGGCATTGGCCCAGGGTTGCAAGCCCATGGGCTGATGTTCCCCTCCCCCACTGCCTTCTCAGAGACAGATCTCATAATTTTTTCCCTTTGCCCCTCAACTTTCTCTTCATAACTTTTAAGGGGCACAAGATCCTGGGAGGGGCTTCGGTGTCTTGGGCGTGTCCACACTCTCTTTAGCTCCTTGTCTAGGAGGGGCTTCGGTCACCTGAGTATATTTAGGGTAAAGCTGGGAGGGTGGCTAACCCTTCGGGGATCACGGTGTCCGGCGATAGATAGCAAGCTGGGAGGATTCTGTGGGGGCACTCGGTTATGGCATTGGCCTTGCTCGGGACCTTGGGGCTGCTCGGCCAGACAGCCTGGGGATCAACAACAAGCAACACTCACACATATCTCTCTCACAAGTGTTCAAAATCATCAAAGGCATCGACAATATGAACTGTAGTAAGTACTTCACTATCGACCAATCTAATTACACGAGGGGAAACGGTTGCAAAATTATTGGTAAATCTTTTAACTCTTCACGAATCTAAGAATTTCTTCTTCAATCGAGTTGTCAACTTGTGGAATGGGCTTCCCCGAGATGTCATAGACTGCAGCACCGTTGATTCATTTAAACTTCGCCTAGACAAATATCTCGCATCAAACCCGCGACTGACTGCATTTGTAAATGAACAACTTTATTTTATCCCCCCCCCCTCTCTCAGTTACTAACCCATCTGTCCCCTACTAACTTCCTAATCCTGCCACGGACATTAGTTCCAGGGCAGTAGTTCCCTTTCCAATGTTCCCTTACCCACTCTAAACCACGGTTTGGACACTTGATCCTCAGTGTTTTGGAGGACAAGCAGCCTAGAAGAGTCACTAGACCTGTTGTTGCTTGATTTCCTTTGTACTCTCTCTCTCCTCCTCTTTTGTGTAGTATCCTGGACCAAATCAGTAATGTAGTTGTTGTCTTGATGATGGTGGCAGACAATACAGTTCATTATCTCCGGCAAGTGACAACAACCCCCACACCATTCCTACCATGATAGTAACCCTTTTAATAGACGAAGATGTAGTGTTCCTCACTCTATTCTATATCTATACTCAACTCACTCCCCTCCCACTTCTCCTAACCCTCTTCTACTTTTACTCATACCACTCCTCTTCCTAACCTTCTCTCTCTCTCTCTATCTATCCTCAAGCCACTCCCCTCCCAATTCTCCTTTCTCCTAACCCTCTATCCGCCTCCATCCCTCTCTCTCTCTCTTTCACACACACTCGCTCTCCACACAAAAACTCCCCCACTCCTGCTTTTCCATCTTAAAACTTTCCTCTCACTCACTTCCATCCAAAACTCTTTACCTCCTTCTCTTCCTCATTGTTATTATCATTATCATTGTTATTATCATTATCATTGTTATTATCATTATTATTATCATTATCATTATTAGTATTACCTTTCTCCCTCCCTCTTCTATCTTTTCTAAAAATAACGTTCTTTTGTCTTTTTTATTGTGTCGTCCCTGTTTTGGTTTGTTTATTTTGCAAGTTTTACATTATAATAAAACAATAATAATCTTAACCGTGCCTGGTGTGAGGGTGCTCTTTTTTTTTTACTATCCCTGTTTCACTCCATTACTTTGGAGATTTGAAGACGTTCCATCTGATTTGTTTTGGCAATCAACCAAGCTACAGACCAACATGGTGAAACACATACAATAGCACTGGATATATCAAAGGCATTTGATAGAGTCTGGCATCAATCCTTATTGTCGAAGATGTCACACTACGGCATCATTAGTTCCACGAATTTTCTTCTTATCTCATAACAGAAAAATACGTGTAATGGTAGATGGCCTTTTTTTCTCCTCTCACTCAATAAATGCTGGGGTTCCCCAGGGAGCAGTTTTGGCCCCAACTCTGTTCCTCATTCATATCAATGATCTCTATCTACCACGCATAATCCAATACATTCCTACGCAGATGACTCAACACTCCACAGTTCCTTCACATTTACCAATTCTTTCACCCAACCCGATCTTATAAATTCAAATATAAACACTGCAATTTCTCTGAACCAGGACCTTTCTAGAATGGATGAATGGGGACACGAGAAGCTAGTTTCCTTTAATGCACAGAAAACCAAGTACATTCAATTTTCTAACCGACAGAATCTCACTGACTCCCATATATTTTTTAATGATGTAAATATTCCCACTTCCCCTAGTATTGACATTCTCGGTGTAACATTAACTACTAACTTGAGCTGGACAGATTATGTTAGAAGCATTGCTAAGAATGCCTCTAAAAAACTGGGACTCCTGTACAGAGTTCGAGAATTCTTCACTGACGAGCAGTTGGCCGTAATATATAAAAGTCATGTGCGCTCTCAGATGGATTACTGTCACCTCTGTGGGGTGGAAGTGGAGTGGTTGCATTGAGGCAGTTGGACAAAATTCAAAATAAAGCTATTAGATTAATCAATAACCCTGCAATCACACAGGACCTTCCTACATTATCCATACTAAGAAACGTTGCATCCCTTGCATTATTCTACAGATATTTTCACAGCAATTGTTCCGAGGAACTTGCTTCAATTGTGCCGCCTCTCCACATCTTTCCCCGTAGAACTAGGGCAGCTGAGAGCGCCCATGAATTTACACTTTCTCCTCCACAATGCAGAACTTCTGTTAATCAGAATTCATTTATCCCCAGAGCTACTACTCTTTGGAATTCACTTCCCTCTATTGCTTTCCACAAACTTACAATCTACAAATGTTTAAATCCAGTTGTTACAAACATTTTATGAATGGAGGATGCCTTTAGGCACATGGACCTTTTTGTTTTATCTGTGTTTTTCCTTCCTCCGTTCATTGTCTTTAAAAAAAAAAAAAAAAAAAAAAAAAAAAAAAAAAAAAAATTGAAGTTTTTTTTCTCTCTCTAGGCGAGCTCTCTTCCTCCCACCTCTCTTTCTTTCTTTTCCTCCCACCTCTCTTTCTCTCACCTCTCTTTCTTTCTCTCTCTTCCTCCCACCTCTCTTTCTCTCTTCCTCCCACCTCTCTCTCTTTCTCCCACCTCACCTCTCTTTCTTTCTTTCTCTTCCTCCCCACCTCTCTTCCTCCCACCTCTTTCTCTCTTCCTCCCACCTCTTTCTCTCTCTTCCTCCCACCTCTCTTTCTCTCTCTTCCTCCCACCTCTCTTTCTCTCTCTTCCTCCCACCTTTCTTTCTCTCCCCCTTCCTTTCCCAATGCAGTGTTTCCCCTTCTTTCTTCTCCTCTCAGTCTCTCAGCTCTCCTTTCTTCCCTAGCCCCTGTATAAGCCGTGTACTATGAAAGCAATCACCCCCACCAACCCCATCAACATCAAAGCTCCACATTACAACACACCACCACCACCACCTCCTCCTCCTCCACCACCACCACGCTCCACTCCACATTAACATCATCAAAGCCTGGACCTTGATTAACTTAACCCCTTCACCACGATTTCCACGATGACCCCTAATTATCTTTCATTCTGGCTCAAGTTAGACGATTTTATGCAGTTTTAGAAGTTCCTATGTTATGCAGATGGTCGTTGTTCTCCAGGATGTCTGACCAAGCAGCCACAAGATCCCGAGCAAGGTCAAGGCCACAACCGAGCGTCCCCACAGATGGTTTTATTGAGATAGTATTTACACCTGATCGAGTCCTACAGGTAGATTATAAACTAAAGAAAAACATCTAATGGTAACCAGAATAAGAGGTCATTGTGCTGAAAGGGTTAGGAGGGTATCACTAGGGAATTTTCTAAGGACAACATTCTTCCCGTATACTATTTCTTGAATCTTTTACACTGGTATTGGACACTGGATCCCCTTTTACACATTTCTTCCATCTCCCAAGGCCATTTTCTTTCCACCCTTCCCTCTTTTCTTTCCACCCTTCCCCGTTTTCTTTCCACCTTTCTCCATGTTCTTTCCACCCTTCTCCATTTTCTTTCCACCCTTCTCCATTTTCTTTCCACCCTTCTCCAATTTCGTTTTCCACCCTTCTCCATTTTCTTTCCACCCTTCCTCATATTCTTTCCACCCTTCCTCTTATTCTTTCCACCCTTCCTCATATTCTTTCCACCCTTCCTCATATTCTTTCCACCCTTCCTCATATTCTTTCCACCCTTCCTCATATTCTTTCCACCCTTCTCCATTTTCTTTCCACCCTTCCCATATGCTTTCCACCCTTCCTCATATTCTTTCCACCCTTCCTCATATTCTTTCCACCCTTCTCCATTTTCTTTCCACAATTCCCCATTTCTTTCCATCACCCCCATATTCTTTCCACCCTTCCTCATATTCTTTCCACCCTTCTCCATTTTCTTTCCACAATTCCCCATTTTCTTTCCATCATCCCCCATTTTCTTCCCACCTTTCCCATTTTCTTTCCACCCTCCCCCTTTTCGTTCCACCCTTCCCCATCTTCTTTCCATCTTTCCTCATTTTCTTTCACTTCTCTTTCTGTACACTTTCCTACCTATCTCACCCCCCCTTATCTTCCTCCACCTATCCCTCTCCCCCTCCCCCCCTCTATCTTCCTCCACCCTCTCTTCTCCCTCCTCCCATTATCATCGTGATCATCAAAGCCCAGGCCATGATTACCTTAGTCCTCCCCCGTATATACCCTGAAGACAAGGGACCCACACTGCATTAACCTTTTTCTCAGCCCCCCCCCCCCCCCGCTAGAAGTGGGGCCTCGGGTTTAACCCGGCAAAAGCTAAGACTATGGTATTTGAAATGTGCCGCCATGCGGAGGTATTTTGGTTCATTCCCGACGAAAATAGTCATTTTACCATATCGTTATTACTCCTTCATATGCGCCTATTCTATTTTACGTTTAATATGAAGATATTAACATTTAAGAGCAATAAAACAAGTTGGAATAGTATTTGGGGGTGAAAAAGACGTATTATTGCCGACCGATCCACTCGTGAGGGGAGAGCCGCGGCGGCATATATCCTCTCCTCCCGAGTTCTCAACCGACACTGACGGCTCTAAGTAGAAGTCTCTCTGTCGCAAGGATCTCTAGATGCCTCGCCCATGCTATAGAGACCGCGGGAAGGAAATTCGCGCCAAAAATTACCCGATAAAAGGGGGAATGAGGAAAAATAGGTGATAATTGAGTAGGGAAAAGGGGAGGAAGGGGGGGGGGGACACATATGTAGGAATGGTAGCAAGTAATGGAGGGGAATTATCTCACATAATCATATATTGCTTTGTTTTGAGTGCCACTGGGGTGTCTTAAAAGGCTTTTTTTAGGCCTTGGATTTTATGAGGACCTTTGCAATTCCACCACCAAACCTCTTATGAGGATTTTTGTGTTTCCCGGGTTAAGGGGAGGGTTTTAGTTTGTTCCCTACACTTCTATCAAGTTTATAATTGCACCTCATAGATCCCCTTTCAAGATATATTTGTAAATTTTTCGGTAGAAAAATGTCCGGTTCCTCTTAAATTACACGTTCACTATCGCTCGTCAGGAAAAAATTGACACCTAAATGGTACGATAGGTCTTAAAATTTATAGAAATGGGGCAAAAGTTCTTAAAATCGCCAAAATAATGGGGGCGAACATCTTTATATCTCAAAAGCAATGGGGCTAACCATGAGGGAGAAAGGGGCCCAGAAAAAAAATCCCTCAAGTGTAAATCCCCCCCTTAAGTGTGTTTTCCCAGGTCTCTGGGAAGGTGGTGATCCAGTAATGCCGATCATTCCTCATTTTATTATTTGGTTATAAAATTATAATGTGAAACTTGCAAAATAAACAAACCAAGACGGGGACGACACAATATAAAGGCAAAATAACTCCTCAAAATCGCTATGTGGCAATAACGCTTTAATCAAATACATTGTTGAAATATAAGAACACAAAACCACAAAGGCAGATTCGCATGAGTGATTCGTTGCGCAACTTTTATTAGGCATTAATATTCGAGCAACATGGTTGGTGGGGAGAGAGCCTCCTGTTTTGCTAGCCTTACCTTCCACTTAGTAGCAAACTTTGTTAGAATTAAGTTCGGACTGCATAGTAGGGGCTGCAAGGTCTGTGTTGTCTGTGTATCTATGTAGCTATGTTAGTGTGTGTGTGTGTTTGCTTGTGTGTTTGTTTGTGTGTGCGTGCACACTTACCTGGACTTGGAAGGTAGAGGCGTTGTTCTCGGGAGCATCTTCACAGCCCAGGTGTGTGAAGATCTCTTGGACCAGTCGCAGGGAGGCAAACTCGGCAGGTACAAAGCTGCCAATCTGTTAACAGGGGGATGGATAGAGACGGTGTTTTAGATGAGTAGACATTTTAGTAAACAATGGAACTCTCTCTCTCTCTCTCTCTCTCTCTCTCTCTATATATATATATATATATATATATATATATATATATATATATATATACTGTATATATTATGAGAGAGAGAGAGAGAGAGAGAGAGAGAGAGAGAGAGAGAGAGAGAGAGAGAGAGAGAGAGAGAGAGAGAGAGAGAGAGAGAGAGAGAGAGAGAGAGAGAGAGAGAGAGAGAGAGAGAGAGAGAGAGAGAGAGAGAGAGAGGAGAGAGAGAGAGAGAGAGAGAGAGAGAGAGAGAGAGAGAGAGAGAGAGAGAGAGCACGCACAGAGACAATCGTTGCACATAGGAACTTTCATCCCAAGACATTCCAAAGAGCTGGGACTGGTCATCTGAGAACCCCGCCTGGTTGTTATGGGTCGTCTTGGGATATGCTTGGCCTAATAGGAGCATTATGGCATGTATGAGGGCATTCGTGGGGGAGGGAGAGACTTGCATGTATTAACCCTTTGAAGCTCTGACGCGTTTATTTTGGCTATCATTAGACGCTTTTATGCAGCTTAGGAAGGATCTGTGGGTACCGGTATTAACACCTTACGAGCGGCCTAGGCGGTATATAATATGTAGCCACCAGCGGGGTGTTTTTAGCCAAAATAGGGCTGTTTACGTGATCATTTTCATGCCTAAATAAGACCCAGAGCGTAAAACAAGTATCTATCCCTGAAAGGGCATAAACAGAGCTTTCCAATGACACCATAACGATCCTTTTATGATGGCTAGTTTTCTTGCAACAACCGCGCAACGCGAGTGCAAAAAGCATGCAATTCGGCACTTTCCCCATACAATTCCGTATATAGCGAGTGAGAGAGGGAGGGAGGAGGTGGGATTCGTGTCAGTAGGTTCGCCACAGTGGTCTGGAGCAGTCATACGCTCGCTACTCTCCTGCCACCACTTGTCTCTCTCTCTCAGCAACATTACGTGCTGAAATTGCCACACGACCTATGTCGAGCGCCGCCAGATAGTCCAGATTTATTATACTCGACTTATGTTGCGCCCCGACAGTTAGGGGTTAAAAAAGGTAAAGACTATCTCAATCAACCCTCTGACTTCCATATACCCTTCCTAATCTGAATAAAATTGTCTTAATATTAGCCAGAAAATAGAAAAGAAACGCGTATTGGAGCTTGAAAGGGTTAAAGGGGTGTGATTTTATATGATCTTATTGTTTATATATAAAACAAATTTACAACAAATTAAGGCAGCCTTGAGACCATCACATGATGTCTACATCTTTGCTGTCCACTTTCCCAGTATATTTGTTATCTGTATTTTATAATCTACATACAATTATTGTCTCATGCTAGTCAGAATTGAAACTGAGCATCATGGTATGGCAGTTAAATTTTAAGAGACTTGGTATAGTTTGGTATAGTCTCTTATATTTATTATATCAAATTGCCCACAATTTAAGTCTCTCTCTCTCTCTCACATACAGTACATCATAGTACAAGGAAGATAAAAGAGAAGAGAAAACTAGAGGAAAATACAAGACACAGCAACACTTCAACCGTATCTCAACACACTACAAACAATTTAACCCCAGCCAAATCCACCACAACCCTCCTCACAAGCTGGACAGCATAACACAAAAACTCCCTGCAACTCACCATAAACAACACACCCCTAACACACACACACTCACCCAAAATCCTAGGAGTAACACATGATACTCTAATGACATTCAAACAGCATACCACAAACATGAAAAATAAACCGTCACCCAGACTTAACGCCCTCAGGTCACTTACATACATACAATGGTTTAGCGTCATTTTTCCATTACATGCATTGTAACTGCTAAGACGGGGTTGCCTTTCAGTAGTTGGAGTGCACTGTAGTACAATAAAGTCCCGCCACAGCACTGCCCCACCAAGTCATCACTGTGGCTGATGTTGGTATAGTGATAACCGTGCCTCAGCAAGACTCAACAAGAGTCCCCCTGCAGCACTTGCACCTGCAGTATCTGCAACCAAACCAGCCTTAACAGTCTTAGAAAAAGACATCCCCATAACAAGACTCTACTGTATAGCAATTTGGACTATAGAACAATAAAGTCCTGCCCCAACATGCAAACACTGTTGCCAACACAGGTGTGGTGTCAAACAGCGCCCAGGTACTTGCCCACACAAAATTTGGACACAACAAAGAAACCACCACCACAGTTTACAAACAATACATAAAATCAGTGATGGAATATGCAAGCCCTGCCTGGGCTTCTAACCTAGCTGAAACACATCACAAGACCTTACAGACTATTCAAAACAAAGCCCTAAAAATCATCACAGGCTGCGCAGCTACTACACCTACAGATCACCTACATTAAGAAACCAGTCGTCACAGTCAAAGACCATTTGGACTGCAACCTCCACAAACCAACACCACCCACTACACTACATGGCAACACACCCACAGACACCAAGAAATATCAAAAGAACACCCAGCACACGGTATAACACACAAATACTGACTTCTCTCCCTCCCTGCCCACCCCAAACCAGCTTCCAGAAGCACATCCATAATCATATCTCTCGCCGTTCCATCCAAACACTCTTAGACAACACGCAGCTGCAGACACGACCTCCCGAAATTTCTGAATCCTCCCTTCCTCGCGAGGACAGAGTCCACCTGGCCAGGCTGAGATGTGAGTATCATCATGCTCTTCTGAGCTATCAGAAGAGACTGGATGTCTCTGTCGACGACACCTGCCAGGGATGCAACACAGCACCCCATACCATTGGACACATCCTAGAAGACTGTATTTCACACAATCACTGACGCCAACAACACAATCTACACTCCTTGAGAGATCTGTGGGAAAGCCCAACCATGGCCATGACCTTTCTTAGGGACTTGGGGCTGTTCGGCCAGGCAGCTTAGGTAACAACAACAACAAGGAAAGATAAAACAAATTTATCACCATCAAGAAAGCAGCAGAATGTACTGACCTGTGCTAGGATCTGAATGAGGGCAATTTGGCGGAGGTATGTGCTCTTTCCGCTCATGTTGGGCCCCGTCACCACCATCACGTTGCTCTCGGGGCTCAGGAACTACACAAACACATATGAAAAGGATATTATGGGATAGAAATATTTGTTTTCACCAACCCACCAATTAATTTACAAATAAACCTAACTAGTGAAATCAATGAAAGTAATGAATACATGTGATACTCCAAGGACTCGAACCTAGGATACTCACACCGAAATTCCGCACAATAAGCACTAGGCTATCAAGACAGAAATAAAAAGGATATTATGGGATACAAATATTTAAAATTGTCACGTAACATCCTTTCATTCTAGCTATTATTTGACGATATTAACCCCTTTAGCAAGAGAAAAAAAAAATCTTAAACTGTGTATTGGAATGATAGAATTAAGTAACACCCCGTTCTTAACATTATTCATCAATTACAAACCCCAATGCACTTAAATAAACTAATGAAAGCATATGATCCTCCCGGGATTCAAACTCGGGACACCACATCCAGAACATAAGCATCTAAACCATTACACCACCAACACAGAATAATACGTAGGCGGTTGGTAGAGCACTCGCCTGGAAAACGTGAGATTGAGGGTTCACTTCTCGGGCCAGCCACTGTGTTACTTGACAGATGCCAGAGGTGTGGTGGACGGCGCGGTAAAGAAATGTGTGGCAACTGTTCACGGATTTCCCTGAAAAATCAGGGCACCCACCCTAGCCCCGCTCTTGAACAGGGAGTGCATGGTGGTTAAAAATGCATCATCATAATAATAAAGCTATAATATGACAAATTATGAGGAGCTAATACAAATACAGGAGAAAAGAGAGGAGTCAACAAAATAGGCTCTTAAAACAGCAGGCTGAATGGGGCCGAATGGATACAACCAAGAAAAAAAAAAAAAAAAAAAAAAAACCCTTAACCCCTGTCTATCGGGGCCGGACTTAAGTCCGTCTCTAAAAATCTGGACTATGTGGCGGGGCCTGACTTACGTCATTGTGCAATTTTGGCGCAATATTGACTCAGAGAGAGACGAGCGACGAGGAGCGTAGGTTGCCTCATGACCGCTCGCCATGGCCGCCGTGGGCCTACTGACATGTACTCCACCCTCCCTCCCTCACTACACACGTAATTATGTAACGAAATTACCGTATTTTAGCGATTTTGCCCTTCGGTTGCACGATCGTTGCAAGACAACCAGTGATCGTAGAAGGATTGTTCTGGTGTCATTGGAAAGCTCAATTTATGCCCTTTCAGGGATACATAATTGTATTACGCTCTGGCTCTTGTTTATGCATGAAAAAGAGCACGGAAATGAGGCCATTTATGGTAAAAAAAAACGCTGGGCGGCACGGTGAAATATACTGCACCACCCGCTCTTATTGTGTTAAGAAATGAGGGTCTCTTATTCTGCAAACTTTGTAAGGAGAGTATTGTACTCAACTAGGCTACACAGCCTCACTTCTGTCACCAAGCATATCTCTTTGGAATGGCCCATGAGGTCTGTATGATACTATTCCCTCTCTGACAACAGGATCTCTAGCGTGGCAACATGGAGTGGAGGAAAGTGATTAAATGTGAGAGAGAGAGAGAGAGAGAGAGAGAGAGAGAGAGAGAGAGAGAGAGTAAACGAAGAAGATGGAGTAGCGGCAGATGATTGAGGAGGAGGAGGAGGGGGGGGGGGGGGGGAGGGGGGTAGAGTTTGAGGCAGGAACTTGGAAAATACAAAAACACTTAAAGAGTATGTTAGATAATGATGAGGAGGAGGATGAGAAGATATGATAATAGAAGAGTTGAGAGAGATAGGAGAAACAAAGACAAGAGCTATAGATGGTCTGGGTGTAAGAAAAAGGAGACGAGCAGAGAACAGGAGAGAGGAGAGGAGGGAAGAACAAGACGAAATGAAACTCAGGAGAGGAGATAGGAGGAACGAGAGGAAATAGGAAGGAAGAGAAGAGATGGGAGGAAAGAGAGGAGATGGGAGGAAAGAGAGGAGATGGGAGGAAAGAGAAGAGTTGTTTTATCCAATGCGAAAGAACCTCAAAATACACCTTCACCATCAAATGGTATAAAAACTGAGCCACCTAACTTAATCCATGTCTAGTTATTAAGCCACTGTGAAAGAGCCTCAAAATATTACGAACAAAAACTTGGTCAACGAAAATTACCGAAAAAAGTACTTGTCTGACACTGGCTGAACAGGTTAATGTAGTGTTAGTGAGAATAAATAGTTTGACATACTATAAACATCATCATCATCTCCGACGCCTTGTTTCCCCCTGGGAAACCCCCGCTAAAGGATGGCCATGACAGAAACGTCTCCAGGCTACTTTGTCAAGACATGCCTCCTTTGCCCGTGCCACAATGCCCCTTCCACTACGTGGAAGTTTTTCTTCAATATATTTTTCCACTTTCTTTTCCCATACCATAGGTGGTCTTCCACTACTAGCTGTTCCACTCACCTGACTCCCATATATCTTTCTTGGCATTCTGTCTTCATCCATTCTCTGAACATGACCATACCACCTCAAAGTACTTCTCTTTATCCACTCAACCACACCACAATCAATGCCCAAAGCCTGCTCTTCCATTCCAAAGGACTCATACACTTCCCTATTACTTGGCCCATCTAGCCTATTCACACCAGCTGCCATTCTGAAAAAGTTCATCTCCACAGCTCTCAGTTTGGAGAGGTCCTCGTCACTTGCTGTCCATGTTTCACTTCCATACGAGAGTGTTGGGAGCAGCACACTGTTTCTCAGTGACTTTTTAACTTACTGACTAACCATTCTTACTTTGAGAATACGATCAAGTTCTTCAATCACCTTTCTCCCTTGCAGTTTTCTCTCTGTTATCTCACTCTCCATTTTACCATAGTACAGCTCCCAAATACTTGAAGCTTTCAACCTCTTTCAGTACTTAATTTTTAATTTTAATTTCCCTCTGATTCCAGTAAATAATAAACATATTATTACCAAAGGGTCAACTGTTACATTCTACTTCAAACAATATATATATATAGCCTACACCTATGAAACCATTAAATCCTGTCTCACACACACATAAACACACACACTCACAGTCATTCTCTTTGTTAGTCAATCTCACTCATTCTCACAAACACGCCCAATCACACACTCATTCGGATTCCCTGTCAGTTGCAAACACACACACTCTCTCTCACTCACACAGCAATCTCTTCATAATTTTTCCACAACACAGTTTATCAATCTTGCTTACATTTATTTATGTTCTGCTCGCTCGCTCTCTCTCTCACACACACACACAACAGTTTATCATTTTCTCCCCTCATTCCTTTCTGTCCCCCTGCAACTTTTCTCCCATTATCATCTTTACTGCTCGTTTTTCACCAACGTTCCTGCCGAGAGAGAGAGAGTGTGTGTGTGTGTGTGTGTGTGTGTGTGTGTGTGTGTGTGTGTGTGTGTGTGTGTGTGTGTGTGTGTGTGTGTGTGTGTGTGTGTGTGTGTGTGTGTGTGTGTGTGTGTGTGTACTTACACTAGTTGTATTTGCGGGAGTGAGCATGCTTGTTAATTCCCGCCTCCTAAGATATGTTTGTCATACCGTGCTTTGAAACTATGCACTGATGGTGCAGACACTACCTCGGCTGGTGTGTGTGTGTGTGTGTGTGTGTGTGTGTGTGTGTGTGTGTGTGTGTGTGTGTGTGTGTGTGTGTGTGTGTGTGAATTAGTAGTGAGAAAGAGTGAGAGAAAGAATTAATGTTTGCGTGACTCGCTCTCTCTCTCTCTCTCTCTTTTTATCTTTATATTAGATGGGTTTATTACCATCAATATGTATGTATATACTCAGGCACATACCACATAGCTGGGGGTGGCCGACTCAAGACAGAGCCCGAACAGGGACAACATAACATGAAAACAAAAAAAATATAAATTCACACACATCTAGGTCACCCAGGAGAAGACCCAGAGACCTAGGATCACTAGCGCCGTCCAGCATTTCCCCGGCCCCAGACTTCACAGAGAGGTTCCGGTCTCAGCAGGCAGACACGCAGCGGAGCACACCACAATGCCCGCTTACCTCACATCCAGGCATGACCCTTCATATATACCGGCTCCCCAAGCCAGGCGCCGCCTGACGGACTATTATCTATTCCAACTGGTGCCCGACCCCCTCTCCCCAACGACCGCGTTATCACTCATCTATTCACAAGCATTCTCCATTAATTCCTATTTATTACTACTTCTCTTGCCTGTTCTACAGTCATCTCTCTATCTTCCAACGCTTGCACTACACAATCTCTCCATCTCAACGGAGGTCTTCCTACCCCTCTACCTCCCCTTGCATCTGACTCATATACTCTCTTTGCAAGCCTTTCACCTCCCATTCGCTCAACATGTCCATACCACCACAGCACCCTTCTGTCCACTCTGACCGTCAACGGTTCCAGCGGTTCCACTCTCCTACGTACCTCATTTCTCAATCTGTCTCTACGAGTCACTTCACATATACGGTACTACTCAAGCAGCTCATCTCCATCACATCCAGCTTTCTTCTCTCTATTGCCTTCAGGGCCCATGTCTCAGCCCCATACATCACTGTTGGCACAACTATCCCTAGATACATTGCACTTTTAACTTTCATTCCGAGATTTCTCACCTTCCACATACTTCCCATTGCTCCGAAAACTTTCTTTCCTTCACACACTCTCTGTTTTACCTCAATTTCCACACCTACAGTATGTCCTTGCTTATAAATCCTCCCAGATATTTAAAACACTCTACTTGTTCCAGCATTTCCCCATCCACCCGCACATCTAGACTCACCCTACGAGCACCTCTATTACACACCATCACTTTACTTTTATTGACGTTCACCCTCAGCTTCCTCCTCCCACATACCACACCAAACTCTTTGACTACTCGCTGCAGTTTCTCCTCAGAATCCACCACCAACGCTGTGTCATCAGCAAACAGAAACTGGTTTAACTCCCAATTTGTACCATTCTTTCCTACTAAACCCAATCCTCTAACCACTAAACTACATGGCAACACACCCACAGACACCAAGAAATATCAAAACAACACCCAGCACACGGTATCACACACAATTATTGTCCTCTCTCCCTCCCTGCCCACCCCGAACCAACTTCCAGAAGCACATCCATACTCATATCTCTCGCCAATCCATCCACTCACTCACAGACAACACGCAGCTGCATGCACGACCTCCCGAAATCCATCCTTCCGAATCCTCCCTCCCTCGCGAGGACAGAGTCCACCTGGCCAGGCTGAGATGCGGACACCATCCAGCTCTCCTGAGCTATCAGAAGAGACTGGATGACTCCGTTGTCGACGCCTGCCCGGGATGTAACACAGCACCCCATACCATTAAACACATCATAGAAGACTGCATTTCACACAACCACTTACGCCAACAACACAACCTACACTCAATGAGAGCTCTGTGGGAAAGCCCGATCGTGGCCATGGCCTTCCTCAGGGACTCGGGGCTGTTCGGCCAGGCAGCTTAGGGAACAACAACAACAACCATAGTTCTCATTTTTACCTCCCTCACCACACCATCCATATAATTATACAGTACATTAAACACCCACGGTGCCATTACACAACCCTGTCACAGACCTACATTTACCTAAAACCATTCAATCAACTCATTTCCTACTCTAACACGCGCCCTGCTCACTTCATAAAAACTCCTGACTGCTCTTAACCCGAGGAGTGCATAATTGCCTGTTGACGAATGTAGTTATATAAAAATAAATTACCTTCGATTCTGACAGAATTCTTTGTCTTTGTCTTCTTTGTATTGTCTTTGTACTGTGTACATCCAAGTTTTGCTTTGTTTATTTTGCGAGATTTACTTTATAATTTACCATATAAATCATTATTTCTTCTCCATGTGCATTTATTTTACTTATATGATGAACATATGAACCTTGAAGAGCAATAATAGAAGTGGGAGCCAAAATTGGGGAGTAAAAAATTTATATTTTTGTCGCCCGGTCGCAATCTGGGTCCGCCGGGCGAGACACACACCCCTCTCCTTGCAACGTCTCGCAACACACCGAGGCTCCCGGCAGAGATCTCACACTGCTATAGGGTCTCTAAATGACTCGCCCGTACCTTCGAGATCGCATGAGAATACTTCGCACGGAAAATAACCGATAATTTATGAAAATAAGACGAAAAATAGCCGATAATGGAGGAAGGGGGGGGGGGGGGGGCAGGAGGAAGGATGAGACAGATGTGGATGAGTGTTAAGAGGTACTAGAGGGGAATTATCTTGCCTAATGACATATTCCTTTGTTACGATAACCCCTGGGGTGTTTTGGAAGGGTTTTTTATGGGCTTGCTTCCGTGAGGCCTATGCATTTGCTATAGCCTAAACATACTTCCGTTAGGCTTATTGCCCTTGCCGTGTTAACAAATACCACTTAAAATATAAACAGAAAGGTCAATCATATTCCTTACACCCAATGATTACATTTGCCTTTTCCATACCCTTTTTATACCCTTCATTTTTTACAGTGTATCTATTATAATGTAAAACTTGTAAAATATACAAACCAAAATAGGCAAGACACAATATATAGACAAAATAACTTATCAAAACAAATACAATCAAAAATATCAAACCAAATCCAGTAGTACTCACGGTATTGTTAGGTACGGGCGGCTCGGAGGAGAGGAGGTCAAGTATAGGGTGTCGTCCGTTCCTGATGGCCAGTACACGGGAGAACTCCGGCCGCACCCAGCCTCCTAGCGACGCCACATGAGCCAGAGCCACCAGTAAGTCTAGCGTGGCCACAGCTTCACCCAGGTCATGTAGCGCTCCAACACGACCACGAGCCTCCTCCAAAACCTCCACCACAATACTGACAAAGAGTAAGAAAAACAAACATTAACACACACATACAGTACATACATTCATATACAACTCATATACTGAGGAAGACCTGGGATCGGACTATACGTGCCAATCTCAAATCCAAAAACTTGATAAGTGAAGCAGCACTTAACAGGGTTGCCTGGAACGCCGCCATTAGGACAAGAGACTGAACTGCACGTATGTGTGGAGCACTCAGTCTTAAAAGGTTATGTACCGGTATGTATGTATGTATGTATGCATAAATACATAAACACATACCAGTACCGAGCCTGCTACAGAACCTCCACCACAATACAAAAACAGTCAAATTAGAAACGTATGTAACTGTGAGCGTGCGACTAGGCCTATGTAAACAAAGCGGATGGTAACAACTCTTACCTAAAGTTTAATAGGCCTACAATTTATTTTAGTCTAGGTTAATGGAGAGCCCCAAACACTTTTGTCCGACATTTTGTAGGAGGAACTTACCCCATTTTGGTTAGGTTTGGTTATCAACAACAAAATATATATAATATATAGGCCTAGCCTAGGCCTATAGAAAGGCCACTTCGTTTGTCCGGCATAGGCAATTAAAAGTTGGGGCGACTTATTTTCGGGGAGAGTCCTTCAGTAATAATCAGTATTCACAAATTTGCACTATTCGGGAGGAGGTACGCCAGATCACAGAGGTGATTCATTCGTGGCCACCCCTTTGGGGATGGCAATATAAATAGGATATAGGTTTACTTTAGATAGATTAAGTAATTTAATAGAAAGTAGAGTAGCCTAGGCCTATATTCATTATGCTCAGAATATAGCTTCAGATCAGAATAAAATAAAATTGTATTGTACATTTATGATTCTTTCAAAATGAACACTAGCCTATTTGACACTAATAAAATGAGTCGGTGATCAGGCTTAGGCCTAGGCCTATATGCAATATTTAGCCTACATGCTTTGAGGCATTTTGATGGGATTAGGGTAACCTAATAAACTTAGTTTAGGTTAAGAAAACATTAATATAAATCAAATTAACTAGGCCTAGCCTAACTGAAGTGAAGCGCCGCTAGCCTATAGCCTAGCCTAGCCTATTTCGCAAGTGAGACCATGAAATCACGCACTAATAAAAATTGCACTAAATATAAGTATCAATTAAAATGGAAATAAATAAATCGAGACAGTAGGATATAATTACTCACCCATACGATTGAAATCGAGACCGTAGGCCTAGGGGTTATCGACATTTGTTAACTTGGCCACGAATATTAGGCCTAGCCTAGGCTTATAGGCTAGCCTAACCGCTTCATTTTACATATATTCGTTTATAAAAGGTGAGACTAATGTACTATTCACTTCAAATACACCCTAAGGTTTTCAAATAGCCTATCTAATCATAAATAAAGACGATGCCTACCATGTGGTCATGAACACGTGACGTGTGATAAACAATGACAATACAATATAGGCTATCCTAATTAAAGGGTTTTCGCATATTTCATCTAATATTCGTCTTTATCGTAACTCAGCTCTCTACATCTTAGTATTAATGATATTTTGACAATATCCATATCCAAAAATAAATAATCTAGACTATTGATAATTAAAATATGTTAGCTCAGGAGTGGATTAGATTGTGATTTGTGAGAGTTGCGCAGTTGATCGATCGAATCTCTGCAAGTCTTCAAATATTTGAGTTTACATTTAAGCAATGTTTATTAAGTAATCTGTATTATCATGTCTTCCTTAGCATTTTCACACATCAAATCACATAAGAAAAAATCACGAAATATAGAAGGTGCACTAGATTCCCGCACAAGAAGTAATTGGCTTGGTTTTTGGCGGGCGCTGGAAGTGTAGGCACTGTAGGGGCCGCGTGTGTTTACCACAGGTGGTGGGAACAAAATGTTGGGGACTCAAGGTTGGCAACATGGAGGTACTTTCCAGAGCTACAAACCCGCAAATAGGCAGCCATTTTGGCGCCACCAAAATTACACTTCCGCCATGGTGAAATTGGCTATTTGCGAAAGTGTTGGCTAAAGTGCCCAGCTCTGGTAATGGTCTCTGATTAGACTTACCATAGACTTACCATCCCCGCCTGGGGATGTGATCACATCTCAGGCGGACGGTTGAGGACTGGGGCAGGAAGCCTTCGCTGGCTCTTGTATTGCCCCCCTATGTGCCTGAACAGTTTTCCAATTAATTTCTTAAAACCGTTCGTTGTTGATGCCAAGACTGCCTCCTCCGGCAGATTGTTCCACTACTCGCTGGGAGAAAAAGTACTTTCTAATGTTGAGTCTGGATCGTTGCTTGTAGATCTTGTACTGGCGCTTGTGAATCCTCAAAGGAGATACGAGCGCTATATAAGTAACAAATATATATATATATATATATATATATATATATATATATATATATATATATATATATATATATATATATATATATATAGAGAGAGAGAGAGAGAGAGAGAAACAAATCTTAACGAGATAAGTATTGGGTGTGAGCAAATGAGATCTCTTCAGTGTGTGTTAGAGGGTCATAACAACATCAGTATATATTGGGTATGAGGGAATGAAATGGCTCAAGGCAAAGTGTGTGTGTGTTTATGTGTGTGCAGGGGGAATGGGGGCAGAGGTTTGCTAGAAATATCTGCCATAATATTCCCAAAGTACAAGGAGGTAAGCAAGCACAATTAATACTGGAGAAAATGACAATGAAGCAAAGAGGATGCCAAAAAATTATGGGCCTAATCATAAGGGAGAAGGGGGTCCAGAAAAAATATCCTACAGAAGGTATGTAAAGGGTAATTAAGGTGTCCATAATAATATACCCTCTTAACCCTTTCGCTGAGGGTGACGTTCTGGAACGTCCTGGCAAGTTACAGCAATTTCCAGGCTTTAATAGCCTGTAAAAACCGTAAAAATAGAGTGTCAGTGGGCGGGAGCGTGAGGGGCCCACCTCGGACCCTCAGAGCACCGAGTGGCTCACTGAGGTTGACTGTGTCTCGCGCGGGTCTCTCTCTGTGTCTCCCAACAGTGTAGCCACGCGAGCGGGTGTTACATAATAGCGGGTTTCCCGCGTTTCACTGGCACCACTGCGGGTGAACCAGACCACGTACAGGGCCCGTTCTGGTGTCATTTTGAAGGTATTCTCGCCTAGTTTTCGGCAGAATACACTTAATTTAATGCAGATGCTTGATTTATCATTCAGGAGTGCCTGAATATGCCCTAAATAGCCCAAACATGGCCGCAGCCAAAGGGTTAAAGCTATGTTGGTAGTAATAAACCCATCAAATATAAGGATAGAAAGGTAAATCACTATCAATATACCCAATGAATCTATAAACTTTTTTTTATGCTCTTGACTTTTTACAGTGTAGGAACCTAAGAATATAAGTACTGGTCTCCCCCCATTATCCGATGCCCCGATTTACGATATTATTATAGGCTTTTAGGTGTTTGTGTTCTGGTGTTGGCTGGTCCGAGAATGCATCCCAAATTACCCTAAAAATGTAATGGTTCATTATACAATTTTTCTATTTAACCCAAGAACGGTGAGCGTCCTCAATTGAGTCTGAACCCTACAAGGGTGAGCATCCTAATTTTTGTTTTCTTTTTTCTATATTCCAACTACTCCCTCTCGGGCATAGGATGAGAGCCTGTAAATTCACCGCTCAACACGGTGAAGCCCATGAGGTCTTGTTCCAGCCTAGGAAGAGAGATAAGTGAAGCACGAGCTACAACCAGCCTTCGCCAACCTGCCATCGCAGACGCGAGGCTCTTGGTTGCCCACTCATGGCTCGAAGCAGTCCCACTTTTGAGGCTGCTTCGCCTTTATCCTTCACCGTCCCACCTCCTTAACTCAGACCCTCACTCTCAGATGAGCCAAAGCCTAAAAAAAGCCTTTCAAAACATCCCACTGGCACTCAAAACAAAGGAATGTGCGATTAAGTGAGATAATTCCCCTCAATACCTTCTATCACTCCTCCACATGTGTCCAACCCCCCCTCCCCCCCTCAATAATCACCTATTTTTCCTCTTATTCCCCTGTTTATTGGGTAATTTTTTGCGCCAATATATGCCAGCCGGTTCCAAAGTCGAAAGGGAGGTTTGTAGAGGAGAGGAGAGAGACTTCACTAGCGAGACATCAGTCTGGCTTCAGGCCTCTAGAGGGGAGAATGTATGTCTCGCACGCATTTCACCTCATGACTGGACGGTCGGCAATAATTCGTCTTTTTCACCCCCCAAATGCTATTCTTTATTGTTTTTACATGTTATTATCTTCATATTAAACGTAAAATAGGCGCATATGAATAAGCACAGTAATAACGATATTTATCGTAAAATGGCGAAATTCGTCGGGATTTACCCACAATACCTTCGCCCAGCAGGACGCTTTAGATACCATAGCTTCGCGCTTTACGAGTTAAGATCGGGTTTTCAGGAACGTAACCCAATCGTAAATCTAGGGAGACCTATAAACAGACAACCAACCAAGAAGACAACCAAATACACTGAAAATAAACAAGGGTATACAAAAGGTATATAGAATCATTGGGTATACTGATAGTTATTTACCCCTCTATCTTCATACAAAATGGCTTTATTACCACCAATAACGAAAATTCACCTACTATACAAGACAGAGAAAGGGGAGAGGGAACGCGAAAGTGGTCCCAGACCTTAAGAATTCAAACTTTAAATGTTGTTTCTGTTCGGGCTCTGCCTCGAGTCGGAAACCCCCAGCTATGGGGTATGTGCCTGAGTATATACATACATACTGTATATGCAATACCACCAATACACCTTTATTATACACATATACATACACAAATTTAAAGAACGAGTGCTCCACACAATACGCGGTTCCGGTCTCACGTCCTAATGGCAGCGTTCCAGGCAACCCTGTTAAGAGCTGCCTCACTTGTCAGGTTCTTTGATTTAAGATCAGATCGCAAAGTCCGATCCCACATCTTTCTTGGTGCAGCTCCCTCCACATTCATGGACTTGCATCTTTTCACCCAACTTATTTCATCCATCCTCTCCACATGTCCAAACAATCCAAGCCTGCTAGTACGCATCTCATCACTGATACTCAATACCTAACCTTCTCCTAACTTCTCACTTGATATCCTATCTTGCAGTTTGGCACCACACATCCATCTCACCATTCTCATCTCATTCCATTCCATTCCGTTGATATCATCCGCTTTGAAAGGCCACGTTTCTCAAGCATGTCAATGCGTTTCTAACACATGAAGCGTACACCTTTTACTTCAAGGGGAGAGGGAGTCTGCTCATGGTGAGTAGTGGCAAAAGTTCTCTAAACTTTTCCCAGCCGCATCTTATTCTGGCAATAGTGGCGGCCTCAGCCTCACCACCGGCAGAGATGGTATCTCCCAAGTAGCAAAACTTGTCCACCATCTCCAGTGTCTCATTGCCAAAGTTGACACTCTCGAGCCGGTCATTGAATACAAACTCGCCTTTGCATACTATGCATAAAAATTTCTCAATTTCGGACTTTATACCTTTATTGGGGTAAATTATTATCGAGACTCTAATTACCAATTTAAAACCCACATTTTATGCAACGTAGGCAAGCAAGAAGGGAAACAGGTTAAGAAACAACCAGACACTCAATCAGATATGCAACCAATTAGACAGACAAGCAAGTAAGAAAACAGGAAAATTATGCAACCAGACAGTCAGGAAAACAAACTACCTGTACATACATACAGATAAGCAAGTAAGAAAACAGGAAAATTATGCAACCAGACAGTCAGGAAAACAAACTACCTGTACATACATACAGATAAGCAAGTAAGAAAACAGGAAAATAAATGACCAAAGTGTCAGACAGGTAGACAAAATACATATCCGTACATACCTACATAATATTATAGACAAACACTAAGGAAACAGGATAATAAACAACCGGACAGCCAACAGACTCTCAACACACAGCTGCATGCACAACCTCCCAAAATCCATCCTTTTGAGTCCTTCCTTCCTCGCGAGGATAGAGTCCACCTGGCCAGATTGAGATATGGGCACCATCCAGCTCTTCTGACCTATCAGAAGTGACTGGATGACTCCGTAGGTGATGCCTGTCCAGTATGTAACACAGCAACCCATACTAATGAACACATTTTGTGTATTTTCAGCTCATGAGGCTGCCATTCTTTAACACCTTAAGAGCGGCCTATGCAGTTTATTTATATGTACCGCCCAGCGGGGTGTTTTTAGCCAAAATAGGGCTGTTTACGTGATCATTTTCATGCCTAAATAAGACCCAGAACGTAAAACAAGTATCTATCCCTGAAAGGGCATAAACAGAGTTTTCGAATGACACCATAACGATCCTTTTATGATGGCTAGTTTTCTTGCAATAACCGTGCAACGCGAGTGCAAAAAGCATGTAATTAGGCACTTTCCCCATACAATTCCTTATATAGCGAGTGAGAGAGGTAGGAGGGAGGTGAGATTCGTGTCAGTAGGTTCGCCGCGGTGGTCTGGAGCAGTCATACGCTCGCTACTCTCCTGCCACCACTTGTCTCTCTCTCTCAGCAACATTACGTGCTGAAATTGCCACTCGAGTTATGTCGAGCGCCGCCACATAGTCCAGCTTTATTTAACTCGACTTATGTGGTGAGCCGCTAATTAAGGGTTAATAAACCGTTTATTATTATTATTATTATTATTATTACATCATAGAAGACTGCATTCCACACAATCACTTACGCCAACATTATAATCTACACTCCTAGAAAGCCCTGTGGAAAAACCCGATCTCGGCCATGGCCTTCCTTAGGGACTCGGGGATGTTCGGCCAGGCAGCCTAGGGAACGACAACAACAACCAGACAGTCAGACACATAGACAAAATACATACCATACATACGGTACATACATGGATACATATAGACAAGCAAGTAGGGAAACAGGAAAATGAACAACTAGACAACATGACAAGGAGTCCAAAAATAGTAACTACATGAAGCAAAACAAAAATAAAAGAGAAAATATATAGATAGTGTAAGAAACAAAGTACGGTAAGGCATGCAGAGCGAGACAAGCTTGAGTAAGGAGGGGGGTTGTGGGAATTGGCAGGGAGATTGGTTCCTAAGGCTGGCCCGCAAGACCAAATAATGAGATTGATACTGTGGATAGATAAATAGATACATAGATAATGAAACAGATGGATGGAGTTACAAGGAATAATTAGTATCTCAAAGACCTGTGTTCCATTCAGAAATATTCTAGGTGAAAGTAGTTTATATCTATATACTATGGCCCAATCCCCACTTTTTCTATTTTTTTTTTTTTTTTTTTTTACAAAATATGAAAATTAATTAAATTACTATTTACTCCTTCTTTACTTCCTAGCAGCTGTACTGAAGAATTACTTACAATTTTCCAGGGAAGTATGTTCCAAGTAGAACAGATACTGTAAGTGATAAAAGTTCCACACACAGGAGAGAGAGAGAGAGAGAGAGAGAGAGAGAGAGAGAGAGAGAGAGAGAGAGAGAGAGAGAGAGAGAGAGAGAGAGAGAGAGAGAGAGAGAGAGAGAAAGAGAGAAAGAGAGAAAGAGAGAGAAAGAGAGAGAAAGAGAGAGAGAGCAAAGCATTCCCCCCCCCCCCCCCCAGCATCCAAATGTGTTGCAAGAGGTGTATATAAAGGATTGGCCAGGAAAAGCATCTGGTGGTGAACAATGCCACACTCCTGCCTCAAGGTAACTCCAGATCTCCAGTGCACTCACTCAATGCTTAAGGGGCTAGTGGCTGGTTTTTGGGGCTATTAATTAATTTATTAATATATTATTTAGTTTCCTCATTAGACCTCCCTCAAACTTAGAAAAACACCCTGTGACACTCTAGACCCCCCCCCCCCCCCCTTAAAATAAATGTGTAAATTTTTCGCTCGCCAGGTAAAAATAGACACTTTAATGGCACGACAGGTCTTAAAATTGACAACGAAATGGAGCTAAAGGTGTTAAAATTGCCAAACTAATGGGCCGAACGTTTTAAAATGTCAAAACTAATGGGGCTAAACATGAGGGAGAAAGGGGTCCAGAAACACAGCCTCTATCTCCCCCTAAGAGCAGCTAGTGACTCTACCCCTGGATTACTGTCATGGGGCACACACAAGCTATAGTCTATTCGCTGCAAGTAGGCGAGAAATCATGACCTCTATCCTCTGTCACTCAAAAAGGGCTAGAGCAAATTGGCTGTAAGTTTTCACATCTATTCCTTGACGGACTCTTCCCAAATGGTAAAAATATTAGCTCGATTACTCTAGCCGGTTTGAGTTACAGAGGATAGAGGTCATGATTTCTCGCCTACTTACAGCGAATAGACTATAGACTATGCTATTATGGAGTAAAGTGATCCCTCGAGTGGCGCTGCCCATGAGAGTACTGCGGCCTTATAATACCAAAATAATAATAAGAAAGAAAGTAAATGACGACTATATTAACACTCAAGCCGCGGGGCCCGACATATGTCACAAGGGATGTCGAGCACATTATCGGCTCTGAGAGAGAGTCCACGCGTTGGGAGGACGATAGGCGGGCTCTGACCGCTCGGCATGGACCGAGCGAGGTGACGGAGCTCCCCACCACAACATCCCACACCCCTGGCCTCGCGAGACAAGGGAAAATCTCAGGAATTTACCGTATTTTAGGGTATTTGCCCTCGTGTTGCGCAATTGTTGCAAGAGAACCCGTGGTCGTACAAGGATGATTCAGCTGTCATTGGAAAGCTCTATTATCGCCCTTTCACGGATACATAATTGTATTACGCTCTGGCTCTTGTTTATGCATGAAAAAGAGCATGGAATGAAGCTCGTTTAGGGTAAATATGCCCGCCAGGCAGGTAGAAGTTACAAACATCCCCATCCATAAGGGGTTAATGATAAATCTTCTCAGCTCTAACTTCCAGCCATGACTGCATGTATTGTTTAAATTGTGGAGAGAGAGAGAGAGAGAGAGAGAGAGAGAGAGAGAGAGAGAGAGAGAGAGAGAGAGAGAGGAGAGGAGAGGAGAGAGAGAGAGAGAGCGAGAGAGAGGAGGGAGAGTGAGAGAGAGGAGGAGAGAGAGTGAGAGAGAGAGAGAGAGAGAGAGAGAGAGGAGAGGAGAGGAGAGAGAGTGAGAGAGGGAGAGAGAGAGAGAGAGAGAGAGAGAGAGAGAGAGAGAGAGAGAGAGAGAGAGAGAGAGAGAGAGAGAGAGAGAGAGAGAGAGAGAGAGAGAGAGAGAGGGGGGGGGGGGGGGGGATTGAAACCACATGACCAGCATCATCAAAAGGTGGCAACAGGGAGCCAGAAGTAAATCATGGTGTAAAGTTGACACCAGGAGGGAGAGACACACAGTTAGACACAATAGGTAGCGCCAACGAACTTGACAAAAATCTCGATCCCTGACCTCTTCGTAACTCAAAAGGGCCTTGAGCAAACTGCCTGTAAATATCAACACCCATCCCCTGGTGGACTCTTCCCAAATGATAGGAATTTCAGCCCAATAGCTTTCATTAATTTTCAGTTATAAGAAGTTAAGGGGTCACGATTATTGTCAAGTTTGCTGGCGCTACCTATAACAGGTACAGTAGATGTGTAAACAGACTGATAGATAGATATAAACTATTTATCTATTGCCAGACGCCGTAATCCCTGAGAGGGGGTGGCCATGAATGAATCCCCTTCATATGCTGTTAACCCTCTCTGTAATATACGACGCGATGGCGTCATATGGCGTTACGCCCAAGAGTATCATATGGCGCGATGGCGTCATATTGAGCTCAGTAAGTTAGGTAAGTTAGATCAGAATCTGTCGGTTGGTGGCAACCCCAAATACCTCCGACTTCTATCGGTACCTCAGTGTCAGAGAAAGTGTTGCGAGGGAAATACCGGGCACTCCGCCACCCCATCAGTAAGTTAGCAACTTATGTCTGACAGGGTTAAATTATAATGTAAAACTTGCAAAATGCCAAAGCAGCTCATCTGCTTTTCTAGCTTATTCTGTTCACGGGACAGGGTCACTTAAGCCTGACAGCCCATTGGTGTTTATAGTGTGTAGGGGTGCATGTGGGATACTATTGTACGGTACTTTTAGAATGGCTGTGGATGTGAATGTAGACTGTAATTAGTGTAATCAGCTCAATCATTCTGATTTTTGACAAAAGATTAATATTTCTTTTTTTATATTGTACAAAATAAAGATACTGACATAGTTTTTAAGAAATCCTGCGTACGTACATACATACAAACAAACACACATATCGACAATCACATAATTATTCGCAAACTCACTTTAAGTGTGTGTGTGTGTGTATTTACCTATTTGTGTGTGTGTGTGTGTGTGTGTGTGTGTGTGTGTGTGTGTGTGTGTGTGTGTGTGTGTGTGTGAGAGAGAGAGGGATGGCATAATGGGGAGGTAAACACTAGCTCTGAGAGGCATAATGGAACACAAGGACCGGATAATGGCACAAGAAACCTGCTGGACTCAAGGATGGTGGAGAAGTGCTGATGGAAGTGCTGGTGCTGATGGTGATGATGGTGGTGGAGGAAGAGGTGGGATAGGAAGAGAAAAAGGAAGTGGGATAGGTAGGAGGAGGAGGGATAGGTAGGAGGAGGAGATGGGGGAAGAAGAGTAGGTGGGATAGTAGGAGAAGGAGGAGGTGGTGGTGAGATAGTAGGAGAAGGAGGAAGATGATGAGGATGTGAGATTTTATACTAGCCTACTGAGTGAACGCCACTTATAAGGCTAGGAGACCATTGATGTGTTGAGAAAGTGGGGGGACAGATCAGAAACAGGTCAGTCAGATTTCATTGAACATATGTACAGCGTTTAGATAAGTGCGGATTGGAGCAAAGGTAAAGGTAGGAGAATCGCATAGCAGTGCAGGAATTGTTTGGTTACGAAGATAACGCCGCCGTTCATAAGCGTAGTTGCGGCACTCGCACAGCAAATGGGTGACAGTGAAGACAATAAGGTGGCGGAGGCCTAGGCGTAGTCATGAAATTGCCATGTGTCGCCTTGGTATGGCCAATGCGAAGGCGGGTAAGGACAACCTGGTCAGCGCGATCAGTATAGGGGGTGATAACCATGGGAAGACATGGTCTTTGAAAGAAGGAGGAAGAGGTGGGATAGGAAGATAAGGAGGAAGAGGTGGGATAGGAAGATGAGGAAGAGGTGGGATAGGAAGAGAAGGAGGAAGAGGTGGGATAGGAAGACAAGGAAGAGGTGGGATAGGAAGAGAAGGAGGAAGAGATGGGATAGGAAGAGAAGGAGGAAGAGGTGGGATAAGAAGAGAAGAAGGAGGTGGGATAGGAAGAGAAGGAGGAAGAGGTGGGATAAGAAGAGAAGAAGGAGTGGGATAGGAAGAGAAGGATATACAGTAGAGGTGGAAAAACTGTGTCACCACCATAGCTTCATATAGATGGTACCCAATGCCACATTCAGAGCCAGATGGTCTGGATTCCAACAGTACCGGTACTATACTCTATTTTTTTCCAGCTGATGCTAAATTGCTATCTCTCCATTCTGATTACTACTTTATTATCATGATTTTGTGGCAAAATATGTTGCTAATTATGAAAACTTGGCAATAATATGACGCACAGACATAGCAGTATCATAGTTGTCCAATAGACATCAAGAAATCGGATGCTAAGGGATTCAATTTACAATCAGATGGAAAAAAATAGACTATACATACCACCAGCCTAATACTTGTTTGATGGATTGATTTTATTTAGTAAGAGTTACATACATAACAAGAGGCAGAGCATATACAAGATTGCAAAAAGCACCCCAGTTTCGCATAACACTCCCACAAGGATAACTTATTAAAGTTTAATAAACTTATTTCCAGTAGGGACTATCTATCTATTGCCAGACACCTTGATCCCAGATATGGTTGCCACAAATGAATCACCTCCATCAGGGCAATTCTTTTGATTATGTGTGTGTGTGTGTGTGTGTGTGTGTGTGAGAGAGAACCAAAGTACCACTAAATACTCACACATTGCTCATAATAAGGATTTCCCGTAGTGTGTCTCTGGAGCGTTGGTCTAGTTGGTACAAGTGTTCGGTTGTACAGGTGATACAACCACGACCACGTTGGACCTGGGAAAGAAAAGAAAAAAAAAAAATATATATATATATAATATTATTATATGATTAGATTAATAGCCAGTATTCGAGAATGGATAATAAGTCGTAGGCGTGTGCATAAACCTTTAACCGTCCTGGTGGTGTAATGGTTAAGGTGGCAAAAATATGTGTGTGATAACCCGGGTTCGAATCCCGGTGGATCATATATACTTTAATTAATTTCATTGGGGGTGTGGTGGTGAGATTAATAAAAATAATATATATATATTTCTATCTATATATATAATCAGGCACATCTATCTATAAAATTATACTTTTTTTTTTTTTTTTTTTTTTTTTGCTGGGGGTGGTTGACTCGAGACAGAGCCGCCAAATATATTTACTCAGTGTAATTATTATGGTGGGAGGGGAATCCATCAGCCACTCACTTAAGGGGAGATGGGTCATTTTTCTGGTCCCTCTTCTTCCTCATGCTTAGCCCTATTAGTTTTCAGATTTGTTCACGTTCACCCCATTAGCTTGGCGATTTTAAGACCTTTCGACCCTTTTCTTTGCCATTTTAAAACCTTTAGTGGATTTTTCCACTTTTAGTCCTCTCTTCACACACCCGTTCAAAGTCAGTGATCACTCTCTGGAGTTCTTCCACATTATCCACCAACAGGACGGACTCATATGCATAGAGGCATGTTAAAATCTTTTACTCTTTGCTCCGATTCCAACCTAGCTTCTCACTTCTGACTTTAAAAACATAACTAGCTTCTGCACCACCACTAGCAATGATCAGAGCATTAACACTAGATTAGCGGGCTAGCGGTTTATTTATATGTACCGCCCAGCAGGGTGTTTTTAGCCAAAATAGGGCTGTTTACGTGATCATTTTCATGCCTAAATAAGACCCAGAGCGTAAAACAAGTATCTATCCCTGAAAGGGCATAAACAGAGCTTTCCAATGACACCATAACGATCCTTTTATGACGGCTAGTTTTCTTGCAACAACCGCGCAACGCGAGTGCAAAAAGCATGTAATTCGGTACTTTCCCCATACAATTCAGTATGTAGCGAGTGAGAGAGGGAGGGAGGAGGTGGGATTCGTGTCAGTAGGTTCGCCGCGGTGGTCTGGAGCAGTCATACGCTCGCTACTCTCCTGCCACCACTTGTCTCTCTCTTTCAGCAACATTACGTGCTGAAATTGCCACACGACCTATGTCGCGCGCCGCCAGATAGTCCAGATTTATTATACTCGACTTATGTTAAGCGCCGACACTTAGGGGTTAATACCGTACATTAGTGCACTCCAGAGATACATCCAAAGTGTCAACTCAAAGTACAATGTCCGAGCTCTGCATTAAATACATACAGTACACACAGCATACTTCAAAATGTGAGGGATTCATAAGAGGAATGGTTTTAGCCTAATGTTAGTAATTTGTGCTGCCTCACTTGTCAATAGCCCGCCCTGCAGACCAGTTATTAGGGCACAATAATGGAAACTATTAGAGCCTATCACTCAGATAATCAGTCAGATAAATATATAAATGAGAAGTGCATGCCAACCTGAATGAATGGGTGTGCAAGGCGGGGTGCCGGGGTGCGCTTAGGAATAGGGATGATAATGTGAAAGCCTCGTGCAGCGTTGTGGCCCACTCTCACACACACACCCTGCTCAGTACCCACACCTTCCACATACTCTGAGGATAAAAAGAAATAATATATCAGAATCGAGAGGAGTGGATGGTGTTGATAAATAGGGAGAGAGATGTTTGTATTCAGCATGGTGCATTTCTGCCATGTCGGCCCCAAGGTGCCAAAACCATGTCTAGTGGGTAACATTCAATGCCAGCAAGCGGTCATTAGGTAACTTGGACTGTAGTAAAATATAGTTCTACCAAAACATGGCCTTAGTACCTCAGTACAACTCAAGAGTCCCTTGCAACACCTATTCAGGCCCCACCAGCCTTAACGGTGCCAATTACAAAGCTATATGGAATAAGATGACCGTTAGTCCAAAACCAGTACCGGTAAAAAAAAAAAAAAAAACCCCACTCCCTTTAAACGCCTTTTGTATGACATGCTTTAGGATATGTGAAACATATTCTATATTTCCTCCACTTGAAGTTGAAGGCCCCATTACCCCCAAGGTGGAGATAACACAATGGGAAAGATAATATATTCTCTCTATCACAATAACCAACAGTACCATGAACAACTGTCATACTAACCAGTGATATCGTCAATAATCTCTGAATAAATCTTGCGTGCCACATCCAGGAGGCCATTGACAGAGCTCTTGATGGCGTAGCAGCGCAGGGTCCTCATGGCCGCAGCACCCTTCACTAGTCTAGCGTCCTCGTGTAGCACCCCTCGCAGCACCTCCAGTAATTCACCCAGCACCGGGCTCCACACTGTCTGAAGGATGGTGTACAGGATTCACTATAAGTTGAAAGGCTGATTCATGTTTTGCACGGGTATTAGAAATGCTTGTGTGGAGGGTGGGTAGCACGCATACCTCACATGCGGGAGGCCAAAATCTCAATCCTCCCTGGTTGAATGTCTTTGACACTCATCCACATGGACTCCCAACCCCTCTCTGCAAATGGCGGTCATCAAAACTGCAGTCAACAAGTGTTGCATTTACACTGTGAATGCTAGCACCTGATCACCATTGACAAGCTGATTACACTGGTTACAAACAACATTCACATCCACAGCCATTACAATTGTATGATAACATTCTACATGCACCTTACATACTATACACAACAATGGGCCGTTTTTTTTTTTTTCTCTATGTCTCAACCTCGGGACTGTAGGCTGTTCAGCAGCCTGTAACTCTTGCGATGTTTCTTACTTTAGGTTTAAAGGTCTACAGTAGTTCAAAAGATTAAATACTGTGATTCTAATTGGTGTAACCTTATATATGCTCATGACTACATTTCAAGTACTGGGTGGCTCCACAAACAGCAATTCCAAGCAGCTTATGTGATCGTTGTTCTGTGTTATCAGTCTGGTTGTCTATCAGTCTATCAGTCAATAGGCAGGAGTTTAAAAACTTAAAAACCCAAGTATGAGAAGAACATATCTAACCTATGCTCTAGTTAGTTAGTTATGTAGAACAGACTAACCAGACCACTGAGCTCCATACGGAACTCTCATAGGTACCTATGCTCTAAAAACCAAGATAATTTACATGAGCATAGAAATAATCTACAACTAATACATCATAAAAGAGGATGGACAAATGTGACATACTTCTTTGATGGACACTAGGAGGGGGTCCGTGACTGAGTCGAGTGCCTTGGCCAAAGGATCCAATAGTTCCAGGCTGTTCTTCAAGGCGATCACATAGTTTAGTCTCATCTCACAACGTTGCTCTGTATCCTGAAAACAATATAATAGAATACATTTATATATTTTTAAAGTTATAATATCTCCTTCCTATAATATTTCCAGTTATTTATACATACAGTACATACACATACAGTACATACAAACACAAATTTAAAGATCGAGTGATCCACACATGATGACACCATTTTATATTCTATTCTGGCAAAAAATAGACAATTTTATGCAGTTTGAAAATGACCTATGTGTTGGTGGTGTAATGGTTTAGATGCTTATGTTCTGGGTGTGGTGTCCCGAGTTCAAATCTCGGGAGGACCATATGCATTCATTAGTTTATTCAAGTGCATTGGGGTTCGTATTTGATGATTAATGTTAAGAACGGGGTGTTACTTAATTCAAGGGGTTTATTGAGATAGTGTTTACCCCTTTGAGTCCTAAAGGTAGATTGTAAGGTAAAGAAAATCGTCTAATGGTTGTTGTTGTTCCCCAAGCTGCCTGGCCGAACAGCCCCAAGGCCCCGAGCAAGGCCAAGGCCACAACCGAGCGCCCCCACAGAACCCTCCCCGTCGACCACAATAAAGCCTGGGTGACCGAAGCCACTCCATGGCGGGGAGCTGAGGAGGGTGCGGAAATGCCCGGGAAACCAAAGCCCCACCCAGGGCCCTGTGTCCTGCGTCTAATGGTAACCAGAATAAGATGGAAAATACGCCATCCAGCTGAAGGGGTTAACCAAAATGTAACTAACCTCTTTTGGAAGCTGGACACACATGGAGAGGATCCAATCTATGTCCGGAAAACGACCCAGGATGGACTGAAAGGAAAGTTAATGATGTTCATTATATTCCCATACTAAATTTGTGTATGTATGTATGTATGTATTTACTCAGGCCCATTCCCCCTTCTTTTTCTGTTTTTTTTTTTCTTTTCCCTGGGGGTGGCCGACTCAAGACAAAGCCCGAATAGGGACAACACAACACAACACAACACAACACACACACACACACAAAACAAAAAAACCACACACATCTAGGTCACCCATTAAATTAAGCTAAACTTCAACTATATCCTGTTCCAAAAAAGTAGGCAAAAACTCTTGAACATTATCCTCGATAACTCACAAAGTATTAGAATAATAGAGCTAATATTTCTATCATTTGGGAAGGGTAACCCAGGGAATAGGTGTGGCAAATTACAGCCCGTTTGCTCTAGCCCTTTTTGAGTTACAGAGGTTAGGGTTCACAATTTCTTTCCTACCTATTTGGAACAGGGTACAGTAACAAATATCTGTTCAATACAGTATTTCCAAATTGATTAAAGCTAATCTTGAGATAATATAAGACAAAATTGTGCATGTACCACATCCATTGCAAGTCTATGCCATAAACCCAACCCATACATACATATGGGTTTAAAGACCGCAACCGTCCGCAGTGAATGTGGCTTCCATGGTACAATCACAGTGCACAGCAATCATAACACGGTGGCTACAGTCTTTACTGCAGCACAGTACAACAAACTCTTGATACAACAACGCCCCATCATGTTGTTGTTGTTGTTGTTGTTCCCAAAGCTGCCTGGCCGAACAGCCCCAAGGCTCCGAGCACGGCCAAGGTCATCATGTTATCACTGTGGCTGATGTTGGTATAGCGCTAACGGCCTAACAGTGTCTCAGCAAAACTAAATAAAGTCCCCCTGAAGCACTTGCACCTGGCGAAATTGCACCACACCAGCCTTAACCGTGCTACAATAAGGCAGTAACAAGAAATCACCGTAACTTCTACAGAGGCGGGCGGTGGGATCGCTGCATCCCTACGCCATAAACCCATATACGTGTAGGACAATAGCCTACAAGCCTACATAACTTGACTAATTAAATATCAAGGCTGACCAGACAACTCAACCAGTACACCCATTCAACCAGTATATTAATTAAAATTTAAAACTTGTATGTATGCAAAAAAAAAAAAAAATAACCATTGAGTGCTATCCACAAGGGAGAGTGCAAATGATGTACAAGAACTATAATCCTGAATATGCTCAAGAAGGCACTCACCCCAAGTCAACACCTTCGGTTAGCCTGTCTATGATCAAGTCAGTATATATAATTATACTCCGGTACACACCACATAGCTGGGGGTTCCAGTGGGAATACTTAATAATCCCCCCCCCCCCCATGTTCTGACAGTAACATTTGTGTAAAAGAACTTCCATGCCCTGAGCTGGGCACAATCCCAGGCCACCGTGGAAATACTTCAAGACTTTAAGTTGATGCTGGTACTGTTGTTGTTGTTGTTGTCGTTCCCCAAGCTGCCTGGCCGAACAGCCCCAAGGCCCCGAGCAAGGCCAAGGCCATAACAGAGCGCCCCCACAGAACCCTCCCTGCCGACCACAATAAAGCCTGGGTGACCGAAGCCACTCCATGGCGGGGAGCTGAGGAGGGTGCGGAAACGCCCGGGAAACCAAAGCCCCACCCAGGGCCCTGTGCCCCTCAGCAATTATGAAGCGAAAGTTGAGGGGCAAAGGAAAAATGTGACGCTTTGGCTTCCAATCTTGGTAGATTGGGAGGTCAATCCACGTTAGAGACGCCGTCACTTGAGATCTTGAAAATATAAAAGTAAAAGGAACAGTCAGAGTAAGCTATGGGTATGGCAGAGATCACTCAGGTCTCACTCTGATAGACCAGCCCATCACCAATGCTGGTACTGTTGTTGATCTTGTTGAATAAGAAGTTCAGAACTGTTAGGGATCTATTGGCTGAAATGGTCAACTGGTTTAGTTGTTGTCAACAACAACAACAACAACAACAACAACAACAACAACAACTGGTTTAGTTGACACAAAATCCAACACAGTGCTGTAGGAGGATAATACAGTAACTGACTATTGCAAAGAAAAGAAAATGCAAAACTTGCAAAACAAACAAAAACCGGAACTGCATAAATACGAACATAAAATGTCTGCACAATACGGTACCTGTAGAGTATAGAAGAGATCACAGTTCTCTGCCAAGTACTGAATGGCATCATGTCGGGCACCGATGGTCGTGGTTTCTGCCAAGGGCTGTCGGAAACAAAACAGAAGACATGTATAAGTTATCTATATTTACAGCTCAGTACTAGTGAATAATGCTTAAATATAGTGAAAGGACAAACTCCATCACTGTTCGTGGTAATTGCTATTGCTTTACCAAATTCCTAGCCGGTCAATATAATATGCTAGTTGTTGCAATTGCAATGATAAGTAATGTTCCAGTACATCTCATTGCATCCTCTACCCAACCTTAGCTGTTTCTGTCTGTCTCTTTTACGGTCCTACTTTTCCTTCTGGGGGCAAAAGGCTAGGAATCCTCCTCCCCTTGTATAATTCTCCTACTCGACGAGACAGAGAAGCGGGCGAGAGAACGCGAAAGTGGTCCCGGACCCTGAGAATAGGAACTTTAAATGTTGTTTCTGTTCGGGCTCTGTCTTGTGTTGGCCACCCCCAGCAATGGGGTATGTGCCTGAGAATAAACATACTGTACATATGTCTCATTGCAATTACAACAGTTAACTGCAAAACTATAGTAATAACCACCGACAAAAATGGGTATTGTCAATAAATCCGAAAGATGGTAAATGTCTGGACTTACTATCATTGTCCAGATTTTTCCCTTTGTCTTTGTTCTACTACAGGAATTTGAATTGATTTTACTAAAGCGTTATTTCCACATAGCGATTTTGATAAGTTCGTTTGTCTTTATATTGTGTCGGCCCTGTTTTGGTTTGTTTATTTTGCAACTTTTACATAATAATATATTACACTAGATAATTAGTATACTTTTTCCACCAACCAACTTTCCATGTTATAATAATAATAATAATAATAGTTCTTAAAGCTAGCGCATGCTAAGCTAGCTAAGGATAGCTCAATAAGGCCGATTAGGCGTATTTCCATTGGGGTCCTGTACTACTACCCCATCCCTTTGCTCATGAGGGATGGTAACGACTCAGTGCTTGTGAAAAATCTTTAATGCGCCGAGCGTGGGCGCGAACCCGGGCCTTCTGGGTGGAAGTCCGAGGCGCTAGTCACTACACCAAGCGAGCCGCTTGTGACCGTCTTTCCAAACTAATCCGTGCATACGAAACGCGTGTATATCGAGACCTGACTGTATAATGTAAAACTTGCAAAATAAACAAATAAAAAGAAGAATGACACAATATAAAGACAAAAGAACATATCCAAATCACTATCAACTATCATATCATATCATACTGACTGGCTAGGAGATAAACCCACCTGCAGTAACGTGGCTCTGAGCTTCCTGGTGCCGGGGTTGGTACGTGTGTGCCTCAGAGCTCCCAGAAGCGAGTTCTGCCACCCTCCACGCAGACTTGACACCACTTCTAGCTTGCGGCACGACCAGTAATCTGATGGACAATAAATATAGTATGGTAATATCGTCAGGCGCCTGGCCCAGGGAGCCGGTATATATGAAGGGTCATGCCTGAATGCATGGTGGCCGAGCACTGTCTCCACTGCATGTCTGCCTGGAAATCTTTTGCTGGGGAACCCAAATGGGCCTGGGTCTCTGGGTCTTCTCCTGGGCGACCTAGATGTGTGTGAATTTGTATTTTGTTTTTTTGTTGTGTTGTCCCTGTTTGGGCTCTGTCTCGAGTCGGCCACCCCCAGTTATGGGGTATGTGCCTGAGTATATACATATATACAATATCATTTGAACACTGCCTCTCAAAGTTTACACTGTTTAGAACTCCCAAAGGACCCAAATAATTGCCCAGGTACTTGAGGAACCAGTATGCATCCATGATAACTTGGCTCATCCCTGTGTATACCCTATGACAGTTCTCTAGAGGGAAGAACCATCACTATGAAGGATTAGTAACAATGCACAGAGAGCCTGATGTTGCCATGAGAGAACCTGATGTTGCCATGAGAGCGCCTGATGTTGCCATGAGAGAGCCTGATGTTGCCATGAGAGAACCTGATGTTGCCCTGAGAGAGCCTGATGTTGCCATGAGAGACCCTGATGTTGCCATGAGAGACCCTGATGTTGCCATGAGAGGAATTACCACGGTTAAAACGATAATATGACATTACTTACACCAAGTGCCACCAATGATGACAGACCCTACCAACTCGAGCGATATGATTAACCACTCTAGTGTAGTCAAACAGTTACCATAGAGTACTGGAAACTTTTTGGGCTTGTTAACCCTCTCACATCCTTATGATGCAGAGGTTGCCAGATTAGCCATAAGAAATAGATTACTCTCACTCTTATAATTGCCTCACCAAAATTAGTTTTCTGCCCACAGCTAACTCAAAGACAACTGCAGAGGTTGAAGTAAATAAACTAAAGGTTTATAAATACCCCGGACGGTAACAAAGGCTTTAAAGTATCCCTAATAGGCTCAAAAATTGCATCAGGACGTGAGAGGGTTAATTTATACTGAGTTGCACTGATGTACAAACACAGACAGAATTAAAGTTACAACAACAACATAAATTCATCTTATATAAATCATTCCTTTCCTTGTCTCCAAGTAGTTTTCCTCATAGAGTAAGCAAATCTCTGAAAACAAGACGGGTGATGACTGACACAATCCATACTGTTACAGCTCAACACCCAATATTTAATATCTCCATACATGTAGTGAAGGTAAAAAGTGAGGAACTGTAAATGTTGTTTTTGCTCGGTCTCTGTCTCGAGTCGACCACCCCCAGCTATGGGTATACAAAGTGTGAGCAATTTGGGATGACTTAGCAATTATACAGTATATATTACATAATTGGAATAGAAACCACCATGTGAAGTTGGGCCTTTATTATTATTATTATTTTTTTTTTAATGAGACAATGAACGGAGGAAGGAAAAACACAGATAAAACAAAAAGGTCCATGTGCCTAAAGGCATCCTCCATTCATAAAATTTTTGTAACAACTGGATTTAAACATTTGTAGATTGTAAGTTTGTGGAAAGCAATTCGAGGGAAGTGAATACCAAAGAGTAGTAGCTCTGGGGATAAATGAATTCTGACAAGCAGAAGTTCTGCATTGTGGAGGAGAAAGTGTAAATTCACGGACGCTCTCAGCTACCCTAGTTCTACGGGGAAAGATGTGGAGAGGCGGCACAATTGAAGCAAGTTCCTCGGAACAATTGCTGTGAAAATATCTGTAGAATAATGCAACGTTTCTTCGTATGGATAATGTAGGAAGGTCCTGTGTGATTGCAGGGTTATTGATTAATCTAATAGCTTTATTTTGAATTTTGTCCAACTGCCTCAATGCAACCACTCCACTTCCACCCCACGGAGGTGAACAGTAATCCATCTGAGAGCGCACATGACTTTTATATATTACGGCCAACTGCTCGTCAGTGAAGAATTCTCGAACTCTGTACAGGAGTCCCAGTTTTTTAGAGGCATTCTTAGCAATGCCTCTAACATAATGTGCATAATTATGACAACATTTTGCTATACAGCTTCTTCAGGTTATAACACTGTCATAATAAAGGCCCATCCTCACAAGGGGTTTATATTTCTGTTGTATATTTAATGTTCATGTGACAGTTGTAGGGTTTCATAACATGGATATACTGTATTCAATATTTGACAACATTGTGATTATAGTTTCTGTATGAATTTGTATTTTATGTTTGTGTGTTGATTGTTTAACTGGTGTGTTGTCCCTATTCTGGCTCTGTCTTGAGCCCCCCTCCCCCCAAAAAAAAAGTGGGGACTGAGCCTGAGGATAGATAGATAGATAGATAGATAGATAGAGAGATAGAGAGATAGATAGAGAGATAGAGAGATAGATAGATAGATAGATAGATAGAGAGATAGATAGATAGATAGATAGATAGATAGATAGATAGAGAGAGAGAGAGAGAGAGAGAGAGAGAGAGAGAGAGAGAGAGAGAGAGAGAGAGAGAGAGAGAGAGAGAGAGAGAGAGAGAGAGAGAGAGAGATAGTATTTTGTTTAAGCAATGACTTACCGACAGCGAGTGTGTTCTCGGAAGAAGTGAGTGATATGTGTAGGCTGTGTGGAGCATAGGTCATATGTTGTACGTGTTCCACATATTTCATTACAGCAGCCGCAGCAGCCAAGCAGTAGTACCTTACAAAATACAAATACAGGGAATTATTTCACTTACAGCTATTGTACAGTTACCGACATTAATTTTTATCCACGCCATGATTTTATGTATACTGTACATACAGTACATACATCAAATTTTAAGACCGAGTGCTCCACACATACGTGCAGTTTCAGTCTCTTGTCCTAATGGCGGCGTTCCAGGTAACCCTGTTAAGGACTGCTTCACTTGTTAAGTTTTTGGATTAGAGATCGGCACATATAGTCCGATCCCCACCCCTTTGGTGCAGCTCCCTCCACAATCACAGACCTGCATCTTTTCACCCAATTTTGTTCATCCATTCTTTCCACATGCCCATACCATCCCAGTCTACTTGTACGCATCTCCTCGCTAATACTCTTATACCTAAGCGCAGTGTGATTGATTTACAAGAATAATTTGTTATAAAACTGTTAATTACTCATGATAATTTAAATATTGTACAAGATATTACACTTCTAATTCAATCATACAAGTCTTTTCTCTTTAATTAGGCCATAATCTTGATCACCACCAACCTATTATAGCTAAAAAGCCAACAAGAGAAATCGAGCTGATATTTCTATCATTTGGGAAGAATCAACCAGGAAATAGGTGTGAACATATACAGCCTATTTTCTCCTACCCTTTTTGAGTTACAAGAGGTTATAGTGAAGACTTCTGACCAAATTATAATGAATAGACTGTAAAGATTGTCATCATCATCATCATCAGTTTGCAAGTCATTTCCAAGCTTGTTCATTGGTCAGCCTTGGTTATGTGACGGCTGCACTACACACTGTCAGATTAACTTTTGCATTTCAGTTACGCCTCTTTAACCTACGATCGCTCCTCCAGACCTAATGCCATATCTTCCTTGGTCTGCCCACAGCCTTTCATTTAACAAATTATAATGTAAAATTTGCAAAATAAACAAACCAAAACTGGGACGACACAAGATGAACGCAAAAGAACAAATCAAAATCGCTATGTGGAAATAACGCTTAATACTTCACTCAGCCATTCCCCAAGCATCCTATCCTTATGGTCCAACAACCATACATTTGTACACTTTCCCTGGCATTTCCGCACCCTCCTCAGCTCCCCGCCATGGAGTGGCTTCGGTCACCCAGGCTTTATTGTGGTAAGCAGGGAGGGTTCTGTGGGGGCGCTCGGTTGTGGCCTTGGCTTTGCTCTGGGCTTCGGGGCTGTTCGGCCAGGCAGCTTGGGGAACAACAACAACAACAACACTTTGTACATTTGCATCACCTCACTGATACACTATAAAAATAACAGAAGTCTGCAATAGGCTTACTGGCCCAAACAAGGCAGTTCCCTTTTCACTCCCCATCACACATTTTCTCACGTAATATTAATCACACCTCACTCTTCTGTCATACCTAAGCATATACAGTATATATATTTTTGTTTTGCTATACGCCGTAATTCCTGTGAAGGGGTGGCCATGAACATTAGGCATTTGTCACGAATCGCTAGGTCAAGTTGACCAGGCTTGACATCTACCAATAACATTTTGACAGTGCGGGTTTGACCTCCCGACCCTTTGATCAGCAGCTGACGCTTTACTGATTATGTCACGGCTCGTTACATATACAGTACAGTAGTTCGTTATTCGTATCATCATGGGAATAACTATGGCTAAAGTATTTATTTCAGTTGGTTTTATTACTTCTATTTTAGTTTATAGAATATTACTGTATTTTTCTATATACAATGGTAAATCTCTTTATTATTATTATGATTGTACACCCCCAGCTATGGGGTATGTGCCTGAGTACATACATACATACATAAAAAAAAAAAAAAAAAAAAAAAAAAAAAAAAAAAAAAACATACGTACATACATACATTATTCTTACAGTTTCTTACAGTAGATCCTCTGGAAAAAGGCAAACTATGCCTGTGTATCCAGCTCAGTACCAGTACTTGCACTGCTGCGGTCGTTCACGGTGTTGGCGGCGGCGGTAGCAGACGCAACATTTTTACTATTCTGTATTTTTGTTTTATAATCAAACTTCAAATCTTGTCTTCCCCATGCTTTATCAAGATTACTTTCAAACTCCCTTATTGATTCGGAATCGACTACATACTGGGGCAGTGCGTTCCACTCATTTACCACTCTATCACAAAATGAGTTCTTTGCCTTCTCAAGCCTATTATTATTATTACTACCTGTTAGCCACCTGTCTGGCCACATAGGAGCAGTGTGAGGCAGCCAGATGTTTGACGATGGCCAAGCCCCGTTGGTCGTTGAAGTAGCGGCGATGTACTGCTGTCACAGGAACCTCGGGGGCACACTCTTGTACTACACGCATTAGTCCACCACCGGCCCCGCTACCTCTGCCCCCGCCTCCGGCTTCACCTTCAGGACGCACTGCTGTTGTCGCCACCACAACCTATAACAAACACAGTACACTGCTGTCAACAACACCCAAAACTCAAAACATACATACATATAACAATACATACATGTATACATATAACATACATATAACAATACATACATGTATACAAGTTTATGTCTATACATTCATACATAATTTGGAAGGTGGAGTGGTTCACATGAGGTGCAGTTTCAGTCTCATCCTAATGGCAGCATTCCAGGCAGCCCCATTCAGGGCTGCCTCACTTGTCAGGTGTTTAAATTGGATACCAAACATATCCCACCAGACCAATCTTTGTCCAATACACTAGGTCCTATATAATCCAAACCAGATATACCAGTGGATACAGTTAGCAGTTAAAGAGACGAGGTGGTTGTGCAAAGTATCGAGTAATCGTAGCACTAAGGAAGAGTACCGCGACCTGGATGACATAGGCTGCGGCATGGTCAGTAGCGCGTCTTGTTTCTGATCGAGGGGTCGGCAGTTTGATCCCAGGCCATGCCATTGGTAAATGTCGAGAGTTTAGACAGCTCGGTCTAGCGATTTGTGACAAATGTCCAGTTAAGTCCCTGTAACAAGGGCACACCCTAGCCCTGTTAATATTAGTTTTATTAATCTCACCACCCCACCCCCAATGAAATTAATTAAAGTATATATGATCCACCGGGATTCGAACCCAGGTTATCACACACATATTTTTGCCACCTTAACCATTACACCACCAGGACGGGAAGGGAGCACACAGCATTATAAACTGCATCATCATCATCATGTGTACTACTGTTTTCAGGTTATGTGCATGGGTATCCTGGAACAGCTTTTAGGACGTACTGTACTGTTCCTTATTGCCATGTTACTTGATGCCTAGAATAACCTCCTCTTCTGTTTAACTGCTGTATCTAATGTTTTATTCCACCACCAGTAGCTATATTGTGTGCCTGGCTGGGCCCTTTGTCCAGCCACATACCAGTAGTAGCAGCACATAAGCTTCTACGACAGTTTTTGAAGTGTCTGCATGCGCTTGTTTTCACTAACCACAACTATTGGCGGTGGGTCTAGCCTCTACCGTTCTGTGAGTACCTGTGTTTCCCTCCCCTAGACCAGCTGCTCTTATTCATCAAGGGATAACATAAATATGGACGGTACTGGTGTCTAGTGGGTTATGTAAGGCCCGTTTAGTAAGGCTGTGAGTGTCTAACAATTAAGACACACACATACAGCTGCCTCAGAATGCGTCAGACATAAAACGCAAAAGATTCCCAAGTACTGTAATTCGATCATGGGGTGGAATAACCTGCCAGCCAAAGTAGTTTCCGCACCTTCGTTGCATAGTTTCAAAGAACAGTACGACAATCAAGTTTGGCGGGAATTAACGAGCATGCTCACTCCTGTAAATACAACTAGAGAACGGTACCGGTAAGTACACACACACACACACACTTACCTCTAATGGGTTGAGTATAGCCAGCTTGGTGAGGGTGTGGGTGTATGTATGAGTGTCAGAAAACTGTGCTAGGGTCAGCTGTGGACATCTCAGGTCAATGGCTGCCACTCCCACCTCCCCTCGTGCCTGACCTCGACCTTCAACCACTCCTGTAAACCAAAAAGCTATCATATCAAACAATTCTAATGACACATACATACACAGACTTCAACCACCCCTGTAAACCAAGAAGTTATCCAGCTCTTCAGAGCTATCAGAAGAGACTGGATGGCTCCGTCGACGACACCTGCCCAGGATGTAACACTGCACCCCATACCATTAAACACATCATGGAAGACTGCATTCCCCACAATAACTTACGCCATCAACATAATCTACACTCCTTGAGATCCCTGTGGTAAAGCCCGATCGTGGCCATGGCCTTCCTTAGGGACTCGGGGCTGTTCGGCCAGGCAGCCTAGGGAACGACAACAACAAAAAACCAACAAGCCATCATATCAAACCATTCTAATGACACATACATCAACCACCCCTGTAAAGTGTAAACCAAAAAGCCATCATATCAAACAACTATAATGACACATACATACACAGACACACACACACACTCAGATAATAAGTATGTCAACTCAACCAGTAAACCAGTTCAACCAGGGATAATTCAACCACACTAGAACCCAACCAGAATCAAATAAACCAGTGTCAACCTGAAGTCCTTACTCACCCTAAACAAACTTAACCTGGGGAGAAAAAAATATATATACTGTATATAACCTAACTAAACTAGCCTTAAGGCTGGTGATGGGCTGGTCTATCAGAGTGAGAACTGAGCAATCTCTGCCATACCCATAGCTTACTCTGACTGTTCCTTTTACTTTTATATATTCTAGATCTCAAGTGACGGCGTCTCTTCCGTGGATTGACCTCCCAATCTACCTAGATTGGAAGCCAAAGCGTCACATTTTTTCCTTTGCCCCTCAACTTTCTCTTCATAATTGCTGAGGGGCACAGGGCCCTGGGTGGGGCTTTGGTTTCCCGGGCGTTTCCGCACCCTCCTCAGCTCCCCGCCATGGAGTGGCTTCGGTCACTCAGGCTTTATTGTGGTCGGCAGTGAGGGTTCTGTGGGGGCGTACAGTTATGGCCTTGGCCTTGCTCGGGGCCTTGGGGCTGTTCGGCCAGGCAGCTTGGGGAACAACAACAACTAGCCTTAAGGCTGGATCAAAAAGAAGGAGTTCTGCAAAATACATACTGAACTGCATTGCTTTGGGTATTTTAATCACCTCCAAAAACATAACAAGAACTATAAAACCTAATTAGGAATGTTATTATAATGGCGTAGGGATGCGGCGACCTCACCGCCCGCCACTTTGGTGGTGCAATCAGCCTCTGGAGCAGTGGACCACTGGTTCCTATTTCCAGAAAATTCCTGTGCTTGGTATGCTTCCAGCCAGGGCCCCACTGGGGTAAATAAAAAAACAGCAAAACTGAGGGACTGCTCTGGGTCTGCTCTTTCAGTGTTCATGGTTATAATCCACTTAGTGGAAATGGCACTGTGGAGTGGGTCAGTCGGGGCATGTCTGGGAGCCTGGAGGCAGTTTCTGCCATGGCCATCCCTTTTAGGGTGCTTCCTCTGGAAGCGAGGCGTCAGATTTGATGATGATGATGATGATTATAATGGCTAAAAATAAGATATTTTTAGGATTGTTTTTTATTATTTTATTTTGGAACTTAAAATCAAAACTATCTATCTATCTGAGTAAATAGATAAATAGTTTTGATTTTAAGTTCCAAACAACTTTTCTTATCTCAAGTAGCTCTCAGCATGCTTTATCCATTTTTCTCAGCCATATAAGCTTGTGTCAAAGACTAATGGTATAATGGGTTGGAAGAACTTACCGACAATGGTGGAAGGAGGGAGGATTTGAACGGAGCGCGGCGTTCTGCTGACTGCCGACCCTGGTGTTCTGCTCAGGGCTGATCCGGGGGTTCTAGTGCGGCCCGACCCTGGGGTAACCGAGGAGTTGCTGCGACCTGTACACAATTTTTAACCCCTTCTTTACCGGTGATTTCTTTTTCATTTTATTCTAGCTATTATTAGACAATTGTATTCAGTTTAAAAAGGGTCTCCAGCAACTAAAAGGCTTCGAACTATCTCACTTGACCATTTTTACTACCACAGAACCTTCTTAACCTGCACAAAATTGTCTAACTATAGCTAGAATACAGTATAATGATATAGATGTCACCGGTAAAGAAAGGGTTAATCAGTCAAGGAATGTAGTTTATGAGTCAGGGTGAAAATCAGTACCATCACAGACAATTGTCAGCTACGGTACTATTATAATCTATTTTTATTAATTTCACTCCAACACCATCCCAATGAAATTAACCCCTTCAGACTCATAGGACGCAGAGGTTGCCAGATTAGCAATAATAAATAGAGTTCTCTCACTCTTATAATTACCTCTCCACAATTAGTTTTCTGCCCACAGCTAACTCAAAGACAACTGCAGAGGTTGAAGTAACTAAACTAAAGATTTCTAAATACCCCTGATGGTAACAAAGGCTTTAAAGTATCCCCAATAGGCTCAACACAGCTAACTCAAAGACAACTGCAGAGGTTGAAGTAACTAAACTAAAGATTTCTAAATACCCCTGATGGTAACAAAGGCTTTAAAGTATCCCCAATAGGCTCAACACAGCTAACTCAAAGACAACTGCAGAGGTTGAAGTAACTAAACTAAAGATTTCTAAATACCCCTGATGGTAACAAAGGCTTTAAAGTATCCCCAATAGGCTCAACACAGCTAACTCAAAGACAACTGCAGAGGTTGAAGTAACTAAACTAAAGATTTCTAAATACCCCTGATGGTAACAAAGGCTTTAAAGTATCCCCAATAGGCTCAACACAGCTAACTCAAAGACAACTGCAGAGGTTGAAGTAACTAAACTAAAGATTTCTAAATACCCCTGATGGTAACAAAGGCTTTAAAGTATCCCCAATAGGCTCAACACAGCTAACTCAAAGACAACTGCAGAGGTTGAAGTAACTAAACTAAAGATTTCTAAATACCCCTGATGGTAACAAAGGCTTTAAAGTATCCCCAATAGGCTCAACACAGCTAACTCAAAGACAACTGCACAGGTTGAAGTAACTAAACTAAAGATTTCTAAATACCCCTGATGGTAACAAAGGCTTTAAAGTATCCCCAATAGGCTCAACACAGCTAACTCAAAGACAACTGCAGAGGTTGAAGTAACTAAACTAAAGGTTTCTAAATACCCCTGATGGTAACAAAGGCTTTAAAGTATCCCCAATAGGCTCAACACAGCTAACTCAAAGACAACTGCAGAGGTTGAAGTAATTAAACTAAAGATTTCTAAATACCCCTGATGGTAACAAAGGCTTTAAAGTATCCCTAATAGGCTCAAAATCGCGTCATATGTCGGAGAGGGTTAATGAACGCATGTGATCCACCAGGATTCCAGCCTGGGTTACCACACAAAAACCTTTTTATTTTTTTATTTTTTTTGCCAGAAGCCATAATTCCCAGGAAGGGGTGGCCATGAACATTAGGCGTTTGTCATGAATCGCTAGGTCAAGTTGCCCGGGCTTGACATCTACCAATAACATTTTGACAGTGCGGCTTCGATCCGCCGACCCTTTGATCAGCAGCCCACGCTCTACTGACTATGCCTACAAGAGTAACAAGACAATTATAATTTTGTTGTGGAAATGTTACTTCAATATGATAACCTTGGTTAGTGAGTTCCTAACTTCCTATATCACTTAACCCGTACAGCCCCAGCAACGCGTCTGACGCGTCGGCGATGTATGTAACGCACAGCCCCAGCGACGCGTCTGACGCGTCACCCTAATTGCTCCGACCGTAACCTCAGGTGTAGCCACTCGAGAGAGCTCAGATTTGTATGGGAACTGTGTACGTATCCCACACAACCGTGCCGATGGTTGAAAACTCTCAAAGTCCACGTGCGTGAGCGCGCAATAACCTGTGGTTTTGGGGTAATTGCCTTCAATTTTTTCCCTCTTGTAAAATACATTTTCGGGGGCTCTGTAGGACCATTCTTTAAGCTTTTTGAGCAGTTTTTCGTGGTTTTTCCTTCATTCCTAACCCATTCGCTATTGTTTCTGGAATAAAAAAAAAAAATTGAAAACCGGCCGGGTTCTGGTGAACAAACATTACAAAACTAGCCGGGGCTCCACGGGTTAATAGCCACTTACTGGAGATTATGCTGAAAGTCTGACCCCTTTGGATGGTAAACTCGGATACCATAGTCTCCAGCCGACTCATAAATATTTCTGGGCTTCACCATTTTCTAGTTATGGAAGTATATCTCTGGAAACGCCTTTATGAATATAATTTGCTTTACATCAACTACAAAACTAGCCTATATAAACTAATCATTAGAAAGCAAGTTCTATCCAAAAATCAATCCAGATAAGTATAATTGCATAAAGAAACACATAGGGGCCCACGAATTCTTATGAGTGCTAGAGACTATGGCATCCGAGTGTACCTACTTGTGTGATGTACAGATCTGGCCTATCAATTTATGTCAATAATGTGTTTGGCTGACTAATTATGGTTAATCATGAGATCCAGATAAATACCGACTAACTTTGCTTGGTTAATACAGTACTGCAGTTAGAACAAAGGTGGAATGCAACTTTGGTTTTTTACTGTACAACAAGACTATTTTTTTTTACAAGTACAGTACAGGAACTTCTCACTCATTTCAAGTTATTGCATTATTACTGTTCATTAATTAGGGAACAAAATTCAGTTAAAGTTGTTATGCTTCAATATTAACGTTAAGTTGTAAATTAGATAACGTTGATGTATTATTACAAGAAAAATAACAGTAGATAATTGCTTCACTTAAAGTTGTTTTATTTACAGTCTTGATATTCAGGAGTGTAACTACAACTTTAAGTGAGGAATTACCGTATGTGGTAAGTTTCCTACCTGTGCTTGGTGTTCTTCCCGATGATCCAGTAGTTCTAGCGGACATGGGGGTGGTAAACGATCCGGGGGTCTTACTGATCCTGCTACGAACTGAAGATGGGGTTCGCGAATTTGTTGATCCGGGCACCAGGGGGATCTTAAACTGGCCCTCGGAGGTACCAGCCAAGAGGGGAATGTTGGCAGCAGGGATTGTGGTCGGTGTATATGAGCGCTGTTTGGCTGTGTCAAGGATTGTTGTCGAACTTGTCGGTGTGTATGAGCGCTGTTTGGCTGTGTTTCTAGTGGCTGCAGCAATGGGGGTGCCTGACGTGGATGAGTCAGAGCGACCGACTGTAATGGTGGGAGTGGTGGCAGGCGTTTCGGTACTGGACGAATCATAGAGCGATACCAGCCTATCCAAATTGTTTTCAGGTTTGGCGAAAGGAGTTTCTGAGCTGGAAGAATCATAGTCAGACACCAACCTATCTGCACTGTTGGTAGTTTTAGTTCTGGGTGTTTCTGTGCTTGACGAATCAGAATGAATAACCACATTATTTGCATTGCTTCCAGTTCGAACTACAGGGGTTTCTGTAGTCGACGAATCAGAATGAGCAAGCACCCTACCCTTATTTGCCGCTGTAGTGATAAGTGTTTCTATGCTCGACGAATCAGAGTGAGCAGCTGCCCTATTTGCACTGTCAACAGTTCGTACGATAGGTGTTCCTGAGCTTGATGAATCAGAATGGGCAACCCGGCTACCCTTATTGCTCGCGCTTGTGGTTCTGTATGTTTCTGTGCTAGACGAACCAGAGTGAGTGACCAATCTATCCTTCTTATTGGTATTTGTAGCGGGAGGAGGTACAGAGGGGTCCAGAGAGGTGGTCTGGAAAGGTTCGGTGCCTGTGCTGAAGATGCCGGTCATACTCTCACTGCTGCTACTGCCAGACTTGAGAATATCCCTCCACCATCCCGCCCTTTGTTGGATGTCTGTCAAGAGATAGTTCTGTTTAGTTCAATTTTTTTTTTTATTTTAGTTTATTTAGATTTAGATGTGTGAATTTGTGTTTTGTTTTTGTGTTCATTGCTTTCTGTTGTGTTGTGTTGTCCCTAATCGGGCTCTGTCTTGAGTCCCCCCCCCCCCCCACAAAAAAAAAATGGGGAATGGGCCAGAGTACATACATACATAGGTTTAGGCCGATAGATTAATTAGGTTTATTTGTAAGCTAATTGGTGGGTTGGGGATAGAGGATGCACCAGTACAGTACTACTTGAAAACTGAGAATGATAACTTATGAGGTATCAGTTAAAACTTGAAAGGCAGTTCAATGTTTTGCAGGGGTATATCTTGAACACCTGATGGCCGCTCTACTGTATATGATACAGTCGGCCAAATAAGTGATGTCTCTGCACCAATTATCTATCTATATCTATCTATATGCTCAGGCCCAATCCCCACTATTCCTATCTTTTTCTTTTTCTTTTCTATTTAATTCTACTTTATTTTATTTTTTTATTTTCTTGGGGGTGGCCGCCTCAAGACAGAGCAAGAACAGGGAAAACACAAAACACACCATAAAACAACGAACAAACACAAATTCACACACATCTAGGTCACCCAGGAGAAGACCCAGAGACCAGGGTCACCAAGGTTGCTCCAGCACTCCCCCGGCCCCCGACCAGCTGGAGAGGTTCCGATCTCGGCAGGCAGACATGCAGCGGAGCCGAAGCCACAAGCCCGCCCACCACACTTCCAGGCGCACCGATTATATTTTGATCAATTATTGCAATCAGCAAAGTCTAAACATTATTTATATATTTTGAGTGAGATATACAAACATGTTCCTACACTTATCCACCCTATTCAACATCTGACAGACATTAATACACTACACAGGAAGCCAAACATAATGACAGCGGAGACATGACTTATTAGCGCTACCGTACATGGTCCCTAATAGCATCCCTGTCAAGGACCCAACCATGAGATAATTTTTCAGGACCTCGTTCAAGATATTTCTAATTTCACCAACTGCCATCCTTCCCTCCAAAACCTTTACCTCTACTACACTTGACCCAGTCATCCTCATCCATTATCTTCATATAGTCACACCACAACAGTCTGCCAGTACACATCACCTCAATCATACATTCTATACCAAGTCATTCTCTCAACTCTGTTCACTGTGGCAATACACATACCTCTCATCATGCTAATAAGTAACACCCCGTTCTTAACATTAATCATCCATTACAAACCCCAATGTACTTGAATAAACTAATGAAAGTCCACTCAAACTTTCAGGCCTGAGTTATTCTTTATTGAGTTCTGACTAACCACAGCTCACTACCATCAAATAAGCACTTTACTTTAGTGCAGAGGAAGAGACCCACCACTACCAATGACAGTAACAACTTTCTGAACTTATTCCAGCCACTTGTAACTCTTGCAACTGAGTTAGCCTCTGTGCCACCCTCAGCATTTATCTGATGAATGACAATACAGTACAGTAGACAGTTCTATTTCAGCTGATGGTAAATTGAATCCCTTAGCAACTGATTTCTCGATACTAAAGGAAAATATGAAACTACTGTTTCTACATCATATTGAGGCCAAGATTTTGTTTTTTTCATTAGTTTAACCAGACCACTGAGTTTCGATCTGAAACTCACAGGGCTGGCCATTGAGGCCAAGAGGTTTTCATAATTAACAACATACAGTATTCCTCTACACAATCTTTGTTATAGCTAAGCAATCAAGATGGCTACACAGCAATTTACCGTCAGCTGATAAAAACAGACTATAGTTATTCTAAGCATGAGAAAGTTATGAAACCTATGAAATTATGTTGTTGTTGTTGTCGTTCCCTAGGCTGCCTGGCCGAACAGCCCCAAGTCCCTAAGGAAGGCCATGGCCACGATCGGGCTTTCCCACAGGTCTCTCAAGGAGTGTAGATTATGTTGTTGGCATAAGTGATTGTGTAGAATGCAGTCTTCTATGATGTGTTTAATAGTATGGGGTGTTGTGTTGCATCCTGGGCAGTTGTTGTTGTTGTTGTTCCCCATGCTGCCTGGCCGAACAGCCCCAAGGCCCCGAGCAAGGCCAAGGCCATAACCGAGCGCCCCCACAGAACCCTACCCGCCGACCACAATAAAGCCTGGGTGACCGAAGCCACTCCATGGCGGGGAGCTGAGGAGGGTGCGGAAACGCCCGGGAAACCAAAGCCCCACCCAGGGCCCTGTGCCCCTCAGCAATTATGAAGAGAAAGTTGAGGGGCAAAGGAAAAATGTGACACTTTGGCTTCCAATCTTGGTAGATTGGGAGGTCAATCCACGCAAGAGACGCCGTCACTTGAGATCTAGAAAATATATAAGTAAAAGGAACAGTCCGAGTAAGCTATGGGTATGGCAGAGGGCAGTTATAATATGTGACTTCATAATCCATAAAGTTTCCATGACAAATATAATAAATTGAATGGAATTAAATAAAGTTGCTACAACATCCGTCTGTCACAATCGTTAATATGTTTGAGTACAGTATCTGGATTGTAGTTTTATGCTGTACCAGTACCTTTTCTTTCTGTTTGCTTTTCCCTCCCTCCCGGTTTCTTGTCTGCACTGTGTGTGGAAGAGGGAGTGGAGGAGGAAGAATCCCCCACGGTGGAGGTGATCCGGGTCAAGGGTGGAGGGGGATTGGCAGAGAGGGGTGTTGAATGGGTTGGTAGCCTGGAAGAGACATGAAAATTAAAGGGGGGGGGGGTCACTGGCTTTTTTAATTTTAATCTCCTTTTTTCTCTTTCCCTGGCTTGTATCCATTCGGCCCCATTCAGCTAACTGTTTTAAGACATTTATCCCCATCCAGATTTCTTCCTGGAGAGCGATAGCGAGCCAGCATTGTATGGAGAAATCCGGCTTTGCCGGAGAAATTTTTCTATCGAAAAATTTACACATTTAGCTTGCTGTCAAAACAAAAATATATATATGCTGGCTCGCTATCGCTCGCCAGGAATATATTGACACCTTGATGGGGGTAAACGTCTTAAAACAGTAGGCTGAATGGGGCCGAATGGATACAAGCCAAAGAGAGGGAGAGAAAGAAACAAGCGAGGTTGGCCCCCTTAATGAGTTAATTGATTCTATCATTCCAAATCAAGCCCATATACACATATCCTACATGTGCAATCTCCTGCACAAGTAGCATAATTTATTAAAACAAATCATAAACTCTTTGACAGCTTTGATAGCCTACAATAATGGCCATAAATATAAGCCTTGCAACATCAATTTCCAAGGCAAGAGACTGCCTCCGAATCAAACAAGGCGAGGAACACATATTAGTAGAGGATCTTCTCAAAATCCACACAAAAAAATAATATATTTTAATAGGCTTAGATACATACAGTACATTCATCTGGTTTGAGCCCTAGTCAGCCAAAGGTGGTTGTGGAAACAGAGGGTAATCCCCAACTGTAATATAGCAGTTATGTAGAAGTCTCTGGCTCCAGCACCACATTAACACCCAGGGACCATATGGGAGCTACTCCCAACTACAGGGCCAAATATGCATACTGGTGCTCCGCGCTATATCATCAAACCACCTTAATGTGGAAAATACAACTGGTCACTGACCTGATACACTATCCAGAAAAGATGAATCTCTAACCAATGTATTAGTCATGCATATAAACACTATACATACATACATACATAGATACATGATTCTAATGACCGAGTGGTCCACATAAGGTGCGGTTTTAGTCTCACGTCCTAATGGCGTTGTTTTAATCAGCCACATTCAGGGCTACCTCACATGTCAGGGTATTATATTTTTTTGTATAGATCAGTTCGTACAAATTGATCCCACGTCTTTCTAGACCTAAGCCTTGGTGCAGTCCCTTCACATTCGTGGATTTGAATCTTTCCATCCAATTTAGATCATTAATTTTTTCATCATGCCAAAACCATTCAAGCCTTGTTTACATCTCTTTGCTGATACTCCTAATACTTAACTGCCTCCTCAACTCTTTGTTAGGCATCCTATCTTACAGTCATCATGAAATATAACAAAAATAATGTAACCATCTTAGCAAGGGGCCGGACATATAAACAGTAAACCACCTTCAACACTAACCTGTCTCTTCTTGGGCCACCAAGAAGCGCAGAGCCTTCTGACTCCACACCTGTTCAAAATTAATGAGTACAGTATTACAATTGGGAAGTTGGTAAGAGGATTATACAATAAGGTAAGGTATGTTGGATTTATTCTACCATATATTACAGTAAGATGATGAAAAATTCTTGAAATAAACATACTTTAAATCTAATCCTCTAACTTTTTTTAACCCTTAAAGATCGGGGTCGGACTTAAGTCCGGTTCCAATTTGCAGCAAGTTAGGAGCATTATTAAGGCTTTTAAAGGGTTAAAATCGAGTGCAAATGGCCAGGAGCGCAGCGGGCCAGACAGCCGACTCCCAGGGCTTACCGCCGCCCATTAACTCATGTTCCCTGTGTTCTCGAGAGGCCGGCAGTGTAGCCAGTAGTGAGCATAGCTGGGAAAAATATGCCGCTATACGCTAAACTCCCATGTTACTGTATCACTGTATGAGAACCACGAGTGCTACACTCGTTCTGGCTTCATTTTGAAGCTTTTAGCGCCTAGTTTTTTGCTAAATAAATTTTTGTTCATGCAGATACTTGATTTATCATGCAGGAGGGCCTGAATATGCCCAAATAAGCCCAAAACCCCCCGCTAGACAAGGGTTAAAGGTTGACCATCTAAGTTTAGTACTGTACCATGAAATGACCTCTAGCTTCGGACATTTCTGGATAAAAGTATGGAAGCTACAGTTATGGAAAAATGACTCTGCATTATGGAAGAACACCGCAGACATACTTGTTTTTCCCTAACATCATGTATTTATCCCATAACTGTGGTTCATTGTATATTTTTTCTAGAGTGTACGAAAGTTATCTCCCCGTCCGATTTTACGTCATGTTACCGGTACCGTAAATAATATCCTCTGTAATTATTTATTGACTGACGTTCCAAGCGGCTCGCTTGGTGTAGTGACTAGCGTCTCGGACTTCCACCCAGAAGGCCCGGGTTCGCGCCCACGCTCGGCGCATTAAAGATTTTTCACAAGCACTGAGTCGTTACCATCCCTCATGAGCAAAGGGATGGGGTAGTAGTACAGGACCCCAATGGAAATACGCCTAATCGGCCTTATTGAGCTATCCTTAGCTAGCTTAGCATGCGCTAGCTTTAAGAACTATTATTATTATTATTATTATATACTAAACTAATGAGAGAACTTACCTGAGTGACTGCCACCCCAAGCCTCATCCTCACCATACACATCTGCAACAAACATATAGGTCAGAGAACAAGAGCAAAAACAAGAATTCACATAGTCATATCTTACCTCCATGTCGACTTTATCTCTCTAGAGTCTAGTATAAAGATAATAACAGCCTTGAACACATAAGTAAAGCCTTTACATTATTTCAACTTTTTCAGGAGACCAGTAGCCTATTCTTATTAATTGTCTTTCTTATATTAAGTGAAGAAGAGAGCAGGGACATAGTCTTGAATCTTAAAGGGATTACGGGCACTGTGGATGAGTGGACATCCACTTCCGTTCTCCTACAGCAACAGCAAGAAGACTCGGGGTGCTAGATTCGGAACAGACGCCTCGGAAATATGAAGGACACACACAGACAAGCCGAACCACCCTCACACGCAGATCATTTCCCACACCCAGTTTGCCCAACACCAATAGTAAGGATATCCTGAAAAAGCCCGGCACAAACAGAAGATCCTTCAAAAGGCTCCATGCAGTGTATGTATGGGGGCAGGTAGAGAGGGACATAAAACGGTGCTGCTTTAGCGTGCAGTCTACCGAGCACCTGTGGTCTACCGCTACGGGTTAGTTTTGTATCCCACGTACAGTACTAGGAACAAGTACAAGCTGGTAGGTAAAGGTTAGTTTTGTATCCCACCTACTGGGTACTAGGAGTCTAGGACCCCGCACTAGCTGGTAGGTAAGGGTTAGTTTTTCAGGCAAGAATGTTAAGTGCGGGCGTACCGCCAGCCTTGTTTACACTACGCATAGTGGCGTCGGACCTTTGCCATCATGTTCCCGTCTATTTTGACTGCCTTTGGATATAAAAATACATTAGCCTAACCAAACAACCTAACCTAACCTAACCTAGTATTCATGTAGTAATGACAGGGGGCAAATAGCAGAAAATATAGCGTCGAAATAGACAGGAACGTAACTGCGAGCGCACAACATGACGACCGTACGCCCGAAAACTACATCCATCCCGTTTTTCATCCTACTTACTGGGTACCGGTACTAGGAACTCGCATTAGCTGGTAGGTAAAGGTTAGTTTTGTATCCCATTTACTGGGTACTAGGAACCCGCACTAGCTGGTAGGTAAGAGTTAGTTTTGTATCCCACCTACTAGGTCCAGGTTAGGATAGGTTGGGTTGTTTGGTTCAAGATTAATACTCACACTAGGTTTCAGAAACAAAAATCATTAACACTCAAGCCGCGGCATCCGACATATGTCAGGCAAGAGAACAATGGACTATTGTACGGTGCCCGACAACAGTCGGGCGGGATTTTGAGCACATTATCGGCTCTGAGAGATAGTCCACGCATTGGGAGGACGATAGGCGGGCTCTGACCGTCCGGCCCGACCACAGAGCCGTGACTGACAGCCCCACTGCAACATTCCACAACCACTGTCTCGCGAGACCAGGAAAAAACCAAGGAAATTACTTTATTTAGGGATTTTTCACCTCCAGTTACTCAATTGCTACAGGATAACCCGTGGTCGTACAAGGATGATTCAGGTGTCATTGGAAAGCTCGCTATTTCACGGATACATAATTGTATTACGCTCTGGCTCTTGTTTATGCATGAAAAAGAGCATGGAATGAAGCTCGTTTAGGGTAAATATGCCCGCCAGGCAGGTAGTAGAAGTTACAAACATCCCCGTCGGTAACGGGTTAATAACATGCTTAGCATTTTTTTTGTTTTTTTTTTAATGACCCAAGAAAAAAAAAACCCCAAGAAAAAAAAAAACCCAAGAAAAAAATGAAAAATCCCAAGATTACCCCCCCTCCCCCCCCCCCCCGAGGATAAAAATTATATACTAGGCCTAGCAATGAAGCATATGATGATAGGAACCCAAAACTACCATTAGAAATTTGGGTAAATGTTTATCACCAACCAGTGACGAGTTGTTCAGGTTATTTTTTGTTGTTTTTTATTTTTTCATTGATATAGAGTGTTGTTTAATACCAAGGACTGCCGCATTTTACTATCCCATTATCCATCAATCTTAAGACACGGCCCCCGATAGTGGGGAGGGCTATGAAGATCAGGGAAATTGTGGGGTAAAAGGCGTAAATAAAGGGGTAATATTGGAAGAACTCTGAAAATACAATATTGAAAATTAACAAAACCTGTAAATGGAAAAACCCGAGCCAAGTTTTGACCAAACTTGGCTCGGGTTTTTCAATTTTTCAGAGTCCAAAATTACAGTAACCTCATTTCGAAAGTTGGCTCGGGTTTTTTTGTTTTTCAACGTGGATAAAGCCAGTAAGAATGTGGTTAAAATTAGCCTAACCTAACCTAACCTAGTATAATGGGTGGGGGCTGCCATCCCTACACCTCCGTTAAATCCATGAAATCCGAGCCAAGTTTTGTCATTAACCTAACCTAACCTAACCTAGTATTATGGGGTTAACATTAGCCTAACCTAGTATTATGGGTGGGGGTTGCTGCCCCCAAACCCCCGCTAAATCCCTTAAATCCGAGCCAACTTTTACCAAAAAAAAAACGAGCCAACTTTCGAAATGAGGTTACAGTACTGTGATTTTGGACTCTGAAAAATTTAAAAACCCGAGCCAAGTTTGGTCAAAACTTGGCTCGGGTTTTTCCATTTACAGGTTTTGTTACTTTTCAATATTGTATTTTCAGAGTTCTTCCAATATTACCCCTTTATTTACGGCTTTTACCCCGCAATTTCCCTGATCTTCATGGCCCTCCCCACTATCGGGGGCCGTGTCTTAAGATTGATGGATAGGCTAATGGGAAAATAGTAAAATGCGACAGTCCTTGGTATTAAACAACACTGTGTATCAAAGAAAAAACCATCTTCAGACTGATCCGGTTAATAAAAATACCAAAGTACTGTACAACAAATTACCTGAAAAACTCATAGCACATACCACCGCGACCTCCATCTTCAAACTGAGGCCGCCCGGGCCGGCGAAGGGCGTGACGTGACGACTGAAAGACTGGGTGATTGGTTGATAATTTGATGGAAGGCTGTGATTGGTTCATGCTATGGTTCATGATTCCTAAAAAGACCGCTAGGTGTAGTGACGTTCGACTCAAAGATTGAGGGTAAGAGCTCCCGAACGACGGCCATTGTGTACTATTGCGCCGCGGCCATCGACAGGGAGGTATTTTTTAGTTTCTCGTATTTCACTTAGGCTATAGCGAATTTGCGACGGTAATTACATATACACCAACAAAGTATCGTTCATGAAAGTGATAACACACTAATAATCATGATCATCGATGGGGCCAGTCACTGGTTGGTCATTAACGCTTACCGAAATTTGCTACCTATATTGTTGCGTCTCCTATAGGCCCTATATTGACCAAAATAATTGCTGTCCATGTGACATATGTCTTTGATTTACACTAGCCTAGGCTAGGCTATTTGATAAAAATAATCTTTGAAATTGTTGGTTCTTCTCTGTAGAAATAGAGTAGCTTAGCCTCACAGTGACACACAGGCCTAGGCTAGGTCTAAGAAACCATCAACAAAAAACCTGCACGGGGGGGGGGGCGCGTATGCCAATGCAACTTTGCAAGGTATTTATTTAATTTGGTAAAAATTAAAGACAACCCGGATAGGTGGGATCTCATTTCGGTGAACCTGACTTTTTGGACCGACAGCGATTTCAGTAAGTTTTATTTTGTTTTTTGTATTTTTTCCTTCAGATATAGTGTTGTTTTATACTGAAGAGGAGCGGAAATGAGTATTTACCCATTATCCAACAATCTAAAAACACGCCCCTATTAGATTTTTTTTTTTTTTTTTTAATGTTCTAGGCTATTAGCCTAACCTAACAACCTTACCTAACCTAACCTAGTATATGGGTGGCGGCTGCCGCCCCCACACCCCCGCTGGTTGGGTTACTTTTTTTTGTTTGTTTGTTTTTTTTGTCTGTGCCATTAGCCTAACTTAACAACCTAACCTAACCTAGTATATGGGTGGGGGCTACCGCCCCCACACCCCCGCTGGTTGGGTACTGGCTGAAAAACTTATTGTTTTACAGTAGCCTAGGCCTATACATGTATTTTAGCGTTTTTTTGTTTCTCCCTTGTAATACATTTCCGCTCTTAATGCCATATATAGCAATGATGTATATGCTCTACCGGACCTATTAGGCCTAAACAGATCGATGGGCTAACTGTCGGTCCAAAACATCAGTATAACCCTCATTTCTAATGATAGTTTTGGGTTCCTATCATGTTATGCTTCATTGCTAGGCTAGGCTATATACTTTTTATCCACCGGAATTTTTTTTTTCTTGGCTTTAGGCTAGCCTAGCCCTATTTTTTTTTTTTTTAGCATTAGCCTAGGCTAACCTAACCTAGGCTAATAACCCCCAAATACATTTAGGTTAGGTTAGGTTAGGTTAGGCCTAGCCTAGGATAATGCTAAAAAACAAAAATAAGCCAAGAAAAAAAAAAATCTGGTGGATAAAAAGTATATAGCAATGAAGCATAACATGATAGGAACCCAAAACTACCATTAGAAATGAGATCCCAGCTGTCCGGGTTGTCTTTAATTTTTACCTTTATATTTTTCCCCCTAGGCCTGGCCTACGCTATGCCAAAGTCCCAAATCTAGACTAGGCCTATCGCAAATTATACTGTAGTTATCTGGAATAGAAATGTATGCGAAATGGCAAATTTAGCAAGGTCATGTGCCGCTGAGTTCAAGAAATATCAAAACAGCCTAGGCTAGCCTAAAAGGACTACAGTCAACTCTCAAGACGTCCATATCAGCATCCCACTGAAAATATACCACAATATCTTATTTCACCCTTATAGACTATTGTATTCACCTTTAATAAAACGTAGAAGTTCCTACTCACCATATTTGGGTGTTTTTGCTTGATGTTGCGGTTTAAAGAACATAATGCGGGCAATAATTACATCAACGTTCACGTGCTCCAAGAAAAACCAGCTGATTGCTCTCACAACATTCATATCACGCCAAAGCATTAATGTTCCCCTGTAATTACTATTATATACCATAAACCTATCCTAGTAGTATATTAACTATATAATGTTATTAATCAGTTAATATTAACCATATTTCTTATTACGCAACTTAATTTATTTACTGTATTGTGAATGCATCACTCAAAGAAAATGTAAATTTAAACGGGTAAACTAAATAAAAAATATTAAGGGGGGTGAATTCTCGAAGCATTAACAAACAGAATTTAACCTCATTCATTCTTTACATAATTATAATATAAATTTCCTTGGTTCATTTAAAAAATTAGAGGATTCAGAAAGGGCCACATGTGTTCTTACAGTGCACATGGAAAATAAAAATCACACACGCATTGTAGGTGTAGGCCTACACTCCAGGACGCAAACTTTGGCACATTTGAGTTTTCGAACAGTTTAAACGAACCTCCAAATGGAGATTTGATTTAGTTCGAGATAGCTTGAACAATTCATGGGTGGAGTCAATGTTTAACCCTTTAATAGTGTACAGTCGCGACAGTTTTGAGAACTATTTGTGGAAAATTACGAAAGGTTGCAGATTTTACATTACTTCAGTTAGATAGTACCATAATCACAGCATACCAAATATGATGCTAAATCTGCTCAGTTTTCTGTATGTTTGTACCGGCCAAAGGCCAATTTCTTCTAAATTGTAGGTCAGCAAAAATATTACACCTGAATGGGAATACAAATATCTGGAAAGGACTGGGTTAATTTGTGGGTATTGCGCTGGTTTTGTACTGGTGGAGGTGGCACCACTGTACAATGCAAGCATGATACAATAAAGATAATATTTTGTAACATTTATTTGTGATACATATGACTTTCTTTTAGGATTTATATAATACATTGATTAGTGTTTTGAAATATGAAATATGGTCCCTGTAAGTGTCGTAGGGTGAATCTAAATGTGCGTCTGGATGGAGAAATACTGGAACAAGTACAGTAGAGTGATTTAAATATCTGGGAGGTGTGATACCGTAAGCAAGGACACAGGTGTGGAAATGGAGGTAAAACAAAGAATATGAGAAGGAAAGAAAGTTTCCGGAGTAATGGGAAGTATGTGGAAGGTGAGAAATCTCGGAATGAAAGCTAAACGTGTAATGTATCAAGGGATATATACGAACAGTGATGTATGGGGCTGAGACATGGGCTCTGAAGGCACAAGAGAGAAGAGAGCTGGATGTGATGGAGATGAGCTGCTTGAGGAGCATATGTGGAATGACTCGTAGAGACAGATAGAGGAATGAAGAGGTACGTAGGAGAGTGGGGCAGCAGGAACATTTGTCGGCCAGATTGCACAGAAGGGTGCTGTGCTGGTATGGACATGCTGAGCAAATGGGAGATGAAAGGCTTACAAAGAGAGTATACGAGTCAGATTAAAAGAGGAGGTAGAGATGTAGGAAGACCTCCGTTGAGATGGAGAGATTGTGTAGTACAAGCGTTGAAAGATAGAGATGACTGTAGAACAGGCAAGAGAAGTGGTAATAAATAGGAATGAATGGCGAATGATTCTGAATAGAGATTGATAACGCGGTCGTTCGGATAGGGGGACGGGCGCCAATTGGACTAGATAATAGTCCGTCAAGCGCATGGTCCGGGGAGCCTGTGTGCATGAAGGGTCATGCCTGGATGTGAGGTGGGCGGGCACTGTGGTGGTAAAGCTTCGCTGCGTGTCTGCCTGCTGAGACCGGAACCTCTCCGGGAGGTCTGGAACCTGGGAATCATTTGCTGGAGACCTCAAATGGGCCTGGGTCTGGGTCTCTGGTGTTGTGTTGTCCCTGTTCGGGCTCTGTCTCGAGTCGACCACCCCCAACTATGTGCCTGTGTATATACATACAATACATGCAAATAATAGTAGTAGTAGTATTGAAAACAAAAAAACATATATGTGGATAACATTAAATTTTCTAGACATTAAAATGGCTTTTGTTAGTAGTATAAGTCTAACATCATTATACTATATAAGGCATTAAAAAATGGAAGTAACTATAATCATATGACTATTTTCTATGGCAGTAAAGGTTAGACTAATCCCTTCAGTCCAACAACAATTTATCTAATCTAAGGCCTGTATTCTCAAACAAACCCCATTATTGTCAGTGGTTATTACTATAGTTTGGTCACATTCCTAGTCAGTCAATATGATGCACTATAGTTGTAGTCATTGCAAAATTCGGAATGGTACGAGAAACTGGCATGGAAAAATTACCGTTCCCAGGGTACTTGGCCTCAGAGGCCATTCCCAGCACTTTTATTCAAGGATTACAAGGGGGTAGGATCCAGCGGCCCAGGTGCACCCCGTGCGCGTACATGGCACTACCTCCGGCCTGGTATTATACAGCTAATGACAGGGCAGCCTCCTGGAGCACTACCACCAGTTTCAGGCCCCTATACCAATAGGCAGGGAGTGCCAGCCTGGGGAAACAATGTGCACTGCACCATCTGGATCCTGTCGGCCCGAAGGTGCCAGATCCAGGTCTGGGGGGTAACATTCACTGCCAGTGAGCCACCATTATGCAACTTGGACTACCACATCGGTGCCCCACCATGTAAACACTGTGGCCGACTCTGGTGTAGCGCCAAGCATCACCCAGGTAAGACCAGTAGAGTTCCCGGTGGCACCTATCCGCTCCTCACCAGCCTCTGCAGTTCCACACCAAGGCTTTGCAATATAATTGCAATTATTAGTATATATGTATGCATGTATATACTAGGGCACATACTCCATAGCTGGGGCTGGCCGTCTCGAGACAGAGCCCGAACAGAAACCTTTAAAGTCCCTATTCTTAGGGTCTGGGACCACTTTCGCGTTCCCTTGTCCCTTTCTCTGTCTCGTTGAGTACTATATAGTAATGTTCCAGTACTTCTCATTGCAATTAAAACAACTAGTGCATCATATTAACCCTTTCACGCACATATGACGCAGACGTTGCCAGATTAGCAATAAGAAGTAGTTCTCTCACTCTTATAATTACCTCTCCAAAATTAGTTTTCTGCCCACAGCTAACTCAAAGACAACTGCAGAGGTTGAAGTAACTAAACTAAAGGTTTCTAAATACCCCTGATGGTAACAAAGGGTTTAAAGTATCCCGAACAGGCTCAAAATCGCGTCATATGACGGAGAGGGTTAATAGATTTGTAATACAGCAAAACTATACTAATGACCACCGATAATGAAGGGTTTTGTCTAGGAATACGCGCCTGTATGTCTTAGCTCTCCACAATTCACTTATTAAATTATCTAGCCAATTGCAAGTTTCAGATTATAAGGATATCAACATTTTGCATAAATTTAAAGAATATATATGGCTTTATGATAGATACATCATGCATACTCACATAAATTATACACTATTTTAAACTCTCGGCTGGGCTCGAACCACCGACAGTCAGGAAGTGTCCATGCATTAATTCACTACATCACGGCATGATAAAGAATAGCTAACCTTTTGCTATTTATTATTATACTCTCAGGTAGCTCACATGTATTTAATATACTTATTAACCTGGATTATCACATACAGATCTTATACACTCTAACCTTTACACCAGCATACACAAAATAATTTTAAAGACCAAGTGGTTCACATGGCGTGCGCTTACAGTCTCATGTCCTAAAGGTGGTGTTTTTTTTTTTTTTTTTTTTTTTTTTATAATAACCAAAGTCGAAATTAAACATGTAGAACACGACTTTTGGGCATTCCACATAGTTCACAACCAAACATAATAAGATAAAATGATTAAATCTTAAAATCCCAGATCATTAATTTAGTACAGTTATCAGCATAATTTCCACCCTCTTTTCATAATACTGTATCTACTCTGAGGGAGGCCATTATGGTACCTTCCTTTAAGGGGACATGGGCCGTTTTTCTGGACCACTTTCTCCCTCATGTTTAGCCCCATTAGTTTTCAGATATGAAGATGTTTGCCCCATTAGTTTTTCGATTTTAAGACCTTTCGCCCCATTTCTACGCCAATATTTAGACCTTTTGTGATATTTAAGTGTCGATTTTTTTCCCTGGCGAACGATAGTGAGCCTGTAATGTTGGAAGAACCAGCCTTCGGTCGGCACATTTCTCTACCGAAAAATGTACAAATTAATCTAGAAGGGGGATCTAATGGATGTTTTTCTTAATTTGATGGAGGTCTAGTGAGGAAACTAGAAAAATAATTAATACTGTACATGCAAAAATCGCCCAAAAAGTGAACCATCCCCCCTTAATCCTCTGAATACTGAGATACCATTTCACCTCCTTCAGCCTGTAATATTAGACAATATTATGCAGTTTAGGCAAGACCTGTGGGTATACATAAGATACTTTTTACCCTCCTTGATTTATGTTACGCTAAATTGTAAAATGTTAGCCAGAAAATAAAGAAAATTGCATCGCCATACGGAAAGGGTTAAAACAGATAGGCTATCCGTCAACTTGATTACTATAATATCATTTTGGACACCCACCCACACACACACGGGATACTTCATGACCAAGGACATAACCAAACTTTAAATGATACAGAAGGCTATAACAAGATGATTACAGGCTTAATATGAAAGGCTGCAAAAGCTGTATGTATTCCATCACTGCAAGAAGACAGAGGGAGATACGATTATGCTTTTAAACTTGTGAGAGGGAAAATATGGATGGAGTCATGAAAGGAATACAAGGAATAGCTGTGGATTTTGGAGTACCCTAAAGACGGGAAGGGAGTGAGAGGAAGCTGCCTGTGCTACTGTTTACTGATAATACAGTTGTGACGAGTGGGAGTTGCATTGTTTGTTAAATATGTTTGGAGATGCATGTAAGAAACAGAACCTAGTGAAGAGCAAGGGATACATTCACAGAGTGTGAGGTGAGATTAAATGGTCAGGTAATGGAGAATGTCAGCCTGTCTAAGTATTTGGGCAATATGATGAGTAAAGATGTGAGTACAGAGGATACACACATACAGTACATTTCTTACAGTTGATCCTCTGGAAAAAGGCAAACTAGGCCTGTGTATCCAGCTCAATGCCAGTACTTGCACTGCTGCGGTCATTCACGGTGTTGGCGGCGGCGGTAGCAGACGCAACATTTTTACTATTCAGTATTTTTGCTTTATAATCAAACTTCAATTTTTTTCTTCCCCATGCTTTATCAAGATTACTTTAAAACTTCCTTATTGATTTCGGAATCAACATACAAGTTTAAAGATCGCTTCGTCCACAGAGAGCGTGGTTTTAGTCTCTTAACTGTAGTACAGTAATAAAGACTTGCCACAACACAGCCCCATCATGTCATCACAGTGGCCGATGTTGGTATAGCACTAACAGTGTCTCAGCAAGACTCAAATAAGTCCCCCTGAAGCACTTGCACCTGGCGAAATCGCACCACACCAGCCTTAACCGTGCTACAATAAGGCAGTAACAAGAAATCACTGTAACTGCTACAGAGGCCAGAGTTGCCAATAAAAGTTGAGGGAAAACGCTCCTTTCATACCAATTATACTAGATTCAACAATGGGCGTTAAATATATTAGTGCATAATATTATGACAACTAAAATGAAATCTCCAGTAAGAAATGGGAATTGTTAAATATAAAAACTTAGTCTAAAATTTGGCAAATCTGGTTAGCTTGTATTAACTTATTCTAGAGATATTACAAGATGAATAATATTCAAATAATAATGGCACACTGAAATCCATAAAAACTTGCTACCACAGTACACTATACTATGTGGTGATGGGCTGGTCTATCATAGTGAGAACTGAGCGATCTCTGCCATACCCATGGCTTACTCTGACTGTTCCTTTTACTTATATATTTTCTAGATCTCAAGTGACGGCGTCTCTTGCGTGGATTGACCTCCTAATCTACCAAGATTGGAAGCCAAAGCGTCACATCTTTCCTTTGCCCCTCAACTTTCTCTTCATAATTGCTGAGGGGCACAGGGCCCTGGGTGGGGCTTTGGTTTCCCGGGCGTTTCCGCGCCCTCCTCAGCTCCCCGCCATGGAGTGGCTTCGGTCACCCAGGCTTTATTGTGGTCGGCGGGGAGGGTTCTGTGGGGGCGCTCGGTTGTGGCCTTGGCCTTGCTCGGGGCCTTGGGGCTGTTCGGCCAGGCAGCTTGGGGAAAAACAACAACAACAACTATGTGATAAGAGAGTTGCTGAGCTCCTGTTTCACCTGTCTGGCCTCTCTTGCTGATACTGTTTTATGTCACACAAACACATATTAACCAGTTAGCCCTCTAAAACAATTCCCCCTCTCAACACTAAACCACAATCACTTTACGCTTTTATGTAAACGATGCACCATAAACAAGTAACGGCCCTGTTGTTGTTGTTGCCGTTCTCTAGGCTGCCTGGACGAACAGCCCCGAGTCCCTAATATAAGGAAGGCCCTGTATTTGGGAGCAATTGACCACTTGCTAGTTTCAGGCTATAAGGAAGTTGGACCTGTAAACAATGATAGTAAACAGAAAGGCAAAAATAATTTAGATTTCTGATGGATAAAGAGTATGTTGAATTGGATTTTCTGTATTTATAAATGAACTACAACCGTATTTTAGCTTGTAATTCTGCTAAATATCTATGTCTACAACTCTCACTTCCTTATAGAACGAAACTCACAAGTGGTCAATTGCTGCTTCCAACACTACCACATGGACCCTGGACGAGGTAAGGTGGTGCTGGAGGCAGGTAAGATGGTGCTGAAGGTGGTGTTGGAGGCGGGGTCTTCCACATAGGCTAGCTGATGTGTTATAGTTGGTGATTGGAGGATTTCCTTCACTCTTTGCACTACCAAGAGTACCACCTCTCTAGATGATCAAGGCTAACATGTGAATACCTGTCCATCATGCATGCATTAAAAAAAATATATATTTTTTTTAATTTTACTTGTAGAGTTGTTGTTGTAGTTCCTTAAGCTGCCTTACCGAACAGCCAAGAGTCCCTAAGGAAGGCCATGGCTACAGTCGGGCTTTCCCACAGGGCTCTCAAGGAGTGTAGCCTACTGTAGATTATGTTATTGGCGTATGTGATTGTGTGAATGCAATCTTCTACGATGTGTTTCATGGTATGGGGTGCTGTGTTACATCCCGAGCAGGTGTCGTCGACGGAGTCATCCAGTCACTTCTGATAGCTCAGAAGAGCTGGATGGTGCCCACGTCTAAACCTGGCCAGGTGGACTCTGTCCTCGCGAGGAAGGGAGGATTCAGAAGGATGGAGGTCGTGCCTCTGCTAACATGTGTTATTTCCCAGGTTAACTTTGAAGGTGGTCCCTTGACAAGGGAGGATTACGGCTGGGATTCTGTTCAAGTTGGTAAGGAAGTGATCATTTGTGTCGATAAACCATATGTATGTATGTATGTATGTATGTATGTATGTATGTATATGTGTACCACATTTTGTTACTTAACCCTTCATAACTCATTATTCAAGTTGGGGTGAACCAAATACTCCTACAAACTTTGAACAGAGTATAGCGCAAGATGAGCAAGAGACTTATCAACACAACACAAATGATCCAGAAATATACAGACCCTAACTAATATTCACATCCTATAATCCTTACAAATATGCATAAAAGACTTACTTATATACAAATAACAGTTAAGCATCATATACAAATAAAATAGTGTAACTTTATTATATTAAGAAGACACTGACTGCTTTTTTGGCCTATAAATTAATTCATTCATAAATTCTTAGTTTCCTCGCAAGACATCCCTCACGCTTAGAAAAACATCAAGATAAATTTGTACATTTTTCGACAGAAAAATGTCCCTACAGAAGGCTAATTTCTCTTACAATTACAGGCTCGCTTACGCGCGCCAGGAAAAAATCGACACCTAAATGGCACGATAGGTCTTAAAATTTATAACAAAATGGGATGAAAGGTCTTAAAATCGCCAAACAAATGGGCCAAACGTCTAAAAATCTAAAAAAATAATGGGACTAAACACGAGGGAGAAAGGGGACCAGAAAACCTACCGCCTCCCCTTAACCCCCTGAGGATAGGACGCGTTTTGACGGTACATTCTGGCCAACATTAGACGATTATATGCAGTTTAGGAAAGATCTCGAGCAATCAGATGGGTCAACATGATCTCAATTAACCCTGTAACTCCCACAGACCCTTCCTAATCTTAATAAAAGTGTCTACTAATAGCCAAACTAAACAGTCAAAACCCATCATAATCCTGAAGGGGTTAATGACATGAGTTGGTAAGGAAATCTGTACATATATTTTGGCACTGTAACAAACCTAGACCATACAAATTAAAACTATAATTTATTCATTATGACCAGTCTAGACATCTTAACCCTCAACTTCTCATTATTATAAGAAACTAGATATCACTATGGTGATGGGCTGGTCTATCAGAGTGAGAACTGAGCAATCTCTGCCATACCCATAGCTTACTCTGACTGTTCCTTTTACTTATATATTTTCTAGATCTCAAGTGACGGCGTCTCTTCCGTGGATTGACCTCCCAATCTACCAAGATTGGAAGCCAAAGCGTCACATTTTTCCTTTGCCCCTCAACTTTCTCTTCATAATTGCTGAGGGGCACAGGGCCCTGGGTGGGGCTTTGGTTTCCCGGGCGTTTCCGCACCCTCCTAAGCTCCCCGCCATGGAGTGGCTTCGGTCACCCAGGCTTTATTGTGGTCGGCAGGGAGAGTTCTGTGGGGGCGCTCGGTTATGGCCTTGGAATTGCTCGGGGCCTTGGGGCTGTTCGGCCAGGCAGCTTGGGGAACAACAACAACAACTAAATAGAATTGCCCTGTATAATGTACAGTAGTACAATTTGTATAACACAATGAATGAATGAGAATATATGAGAAATTAAGAAATTTGTATGCATAGTATGCAAAGGTGAGCTTGTGTTCAATGACCGGCTCGAGAGTGTTAACTCTGGCAACGAGGCACTGGAGATGGTGAAGCGCAATGACATATGCTTTAAAAACGTGGCCTGTCAAAGCGGATGATATCAACAGAATGGAACGCGATGAGATGAGAATGGTGAGATGGATGTGTGGTGCCAAACTGCAAGATAGGATACCAAGTGAAGAGCTAAGGAGAAGGTTAGGTATCAAGAGTATCAGTGATGAGATGAGTACTAGCAGGTTTGGATAAGGTTTGGACATGGTGGAGAGGATGGATGAACAAAGCTGGGTGAAAAGATGCAAGTCCATGAATGTGGAGGAAGCTGCACCAAGGGGCCGACCAAGAAAGACGTGGGATCGGACCTTGCGATCTGATCTTAACTCCTTCAGTGCGGGCAATGATAAGAGCTTTCCAATGATACCTGAATCATCCCTGTAGGACATCTGGTTATCTTGCAACGATCTTGTAATCGTAGGCCAAAATCGGTAAAAATTTGCCCTTTTTGCTGTTTTTACCGTGTGACGCTGCACATGAGTGAGCGAGCTGTGTGTGTCCGCCACCTGTGGCCGGCGGTTGGAGCCCCCCTGCGCTCCCTGCAACAGCTGGCCTCTTTCTCAGGGCTCATAATAGCCTTTCAGTAGTTGGAGAGTACTGTAGTACAATAAAGTCCCGCCACAGCACTGCCCCACCAAGTCATTACTGTGGCTGATGTTGGTATAGTGCTTACCGTGCCTCAGCAAGACTCAACAGAGTTCTCCTGCAGCACTTGCACCTGCAGTATCTGCAACCAAACCAGCCTTAACATTGTTACAAAAAGACAGCACCATAACAAGACTCTACTGTATATTAGGCAATTTGGACTATAGAACATTAAAGTCCTGCCCCAACACTGCTCCAGCATGCAAACACTGTTGCCGACACAGATGTGGTGCCAAACAGCGCCCAGGTAAGACTCGGTCCCCTGTGGCACCTATCCGCGCCCCACCAGCCTTATTATGACGCATTTTGACAGTGTATTCTGGCTATTACTGGACGATTTGATTAACCCGTCCCGTACCGGTGACGTCTTTTTAATTTTATTGTACTGTAGCTATATTTAGATGGTTTTGTGCAGTTTAAGAAGAATCTGTGGTAGTAAAAATGGTCAAGTGAGGTAGTTCAAAGCCTGTTGATTGTTGCAGGCCCTTTTTAAGCTGAATAGAATCGTCTAATATTAGCCAGAGTAAAGTTTAAAAGACGTCGTCGGTAGAGACGTAAACTTTAAGTAAAAGAGGGATCTGCAGGAGTCAAAAGGTTAATTTAGACCTTCAACCCTTTGATTGCTAGAAGTCTTCCCAATACTGTATAAAAAGAAGAAACTGCTATAACGCGTCAATAGCAATCTGAACAACAGAACAAAAGGACTTGAGCAATCAATTTGGGTGTGAAAGTTTTCAACCCATTTGCTCCAGCCCTCCCCGAGTTAAAAGAAACTTGGGATCATAGTTTCTAGACTCATCATAGTAAATAAATTATAGACACGAGTACAATTTATGAGGATACTGTACTATACCATTAAGAGGAGGTATTTAGTTTGTTCCCTAGACCTCCATCAAGCTTAAAATTACACCCCCTTGAGTCCCTTTCAAGATAAATTTGTACATTTTTCGGTAGAAAATTGTCCCGGCCAAAGGCCGGTTCCTCTTAAATTACAGGCTCGCTATCGCTCGCCAGGATAAAATCGACATCTGAATGGCACGAAAGGTCTTAATATGGGGTGAAAGTTCTTAAAATTGCTGAACTAATGGGGCAAACGTTTTATAAAATCAAAAGCAATGGGGCTAAACATGAGGGAGAAAGGGGTCAAGAAAAAAATTCCTCAAGTGGAGACCTCCCCTTAAAGAGATTCTCACAAATATATGCAGCGTTATAGTCCATTTGTTCCCAGTTGAGGGTAAATTGTCATGTTTCTATCTTTGTTACTCGGGTATAAGGTCGATTTTGTAGCGAAAGATGATGGTTATTCTGAAAACTTGGCATTAATAGGACACACAGCCATAGTTGTTGTTGTTGTTGTTGTTCCCCAGGCTGTCTGGCCGAACAGCCCCGAGGTCTCGAGCAAGGCCAAGGCCATAAACGAGCGCCCCCACAAAATCCTCCCTGCTTACCACTAACAAAGCCCGGGTGACCGAAGCCACTCCAAGGCAGGGAGCTGAGGAAGGTGCGGAAACGCCCGGGAAACAGCCATAGTAGTTTCATATATTTCCATGAAGAATCGAGAAATCAGCTAAGAGATTCAATTTACGATCAGCTGGAAAAAAATAGAGTACACAGTAGGCCTTTATATATTGCTATAATAACATGAGAATATTAAGCATATTCATATTTATTATAAGTTAGAGTGTTATGAAATACCATAAAATATTCAGTTACAAACTTATGATAACATTTGATGAATAACGAACCCAATTTAACCCAATGCGAATGAGATTTTGTTTTCTTTTCTGGATATCGTTAGACTATCTTAATTCAGTTGAAGAAAGCTATGTGGCACTCATGAAGATTAATCAATATGGTTTTTAGCCCTTTGATTTCTTGAGGTCCTCCATAAGCTGAATATAATTGCCTAGTGTTAATCAATATGAACGGGAACTGAGGGAATAAACTTGCCAATCGTCTTCTAAGGAAAATGACTAAGGCACAAGAGTATGTAAGGCATGTCATAGTACAATATTGAGATTACAATAGAACATAAATAAGAATAAAACCTATGCAGTTTTTCATCTATTTTTCAAATAACATAAAACTACTCCATTAAACCCGTGGATTTTTCCTTCCAAATTTAATGTCAAATTCTCATTGTCTGCACAAGTCTAATTATCACAGCTAAACAAACGACAACGCCACCGACTCTATCATAACTCCGTCTTGGCGCTTACTTAGAATACGAGGGAGTCATTGCTCACTGTTAAGACTGACAGAGGTGGGAGAAATACAAAAGTAGCCCCAAGGTTTGTGGGGAGAGCATGTGGTACTGCATCATTTGACTGCCGTGTGATTCCTTGTTCAAGACATCATTAGGGAGTAGAGAGACCTCCATAAGGCCTCCTTCACACGAGCATTTGCTCCCGCGCGTGAGATGCACGAGCATGGAAGAAATCAATGGGAATGAATGGGACAATCCACATGGGTGTGCCGCAAGAAATTTCATGCCGCATGCCCTCTCCCCCTGTACTGTTGGTTAGTTAAAATAGGACTTCAGAGGCTATCAACCCTTCTGGATTATTATGCCAGCACACTGTAAGTCAAGAATAGTTTAAGGACTGGAGCCTCTTTTCGAGAACTCCTGTCCCTTGTCCTCTGTATTGGTAACTCACATGCACCAAGTGTGTTGATAATACATGTGTGGCAGTGTCCTTCATACGAGCATCATGGATCAACTAATTAATTGCACTAGTAACCAGTGCATCTAACGAGTCTCCTATGGTTGAAAAACACGCTCGTACGAAGGACAGGTATTTTGCCCAGAAGTGCCTCCTTCTGCGCCGGAGCAAATGCTTTCGTGAAGGAGGCCTCAGGGTCATCATAGTTGGTGTCTGACAGGGTGTGATATGCCTGTAGACACAAGAACCAGGTAAGGCTGGCTTGGGAAAGTTTTGTGGCTACTCCATCCACACCCGTATAGTTTCACAAAGGTTTCCCTTGTTAGCGGTCATTGGTAGTTAGTTAGATAGTCTTGCATTAGTGACATTTTTTTTATCTGTCGACACTACAAACTGTATATTATACTAAAACGATAGATCACATACAGTAAATAAAGATGAATATGCCTAATACACTAAAAAGGAATTATGTATACATCAGATTTGTGCAACAGAAATACAATTATAACAATATAGACTAAGTTAATTATTCTACCTCCATGGCCTAGTGAGACTTCAGTGATTATATTCATTCACACTCTCTCTCTCTCTCGTTATTTTCTTATCTACCAATCTAACTACTTATCACTCTCTTGCATACTCTCTTATCTTTCTAATAACTGTATCTGGTTGTGGTAGACGTAAAGCTTTGCCACACCGCTCATCACCACATATTTACCCATTGAAGCTTGTGGTGGATAACTTGTGTGAGTTACTGATCCTCGGGACGCAGCGGTTACTACATATTATCCAGGTTAACCCTTCAGGACCAGGACGTCTTTTTAACTTTGATTCTGACTGAAATTAGATGATTTTATGAAATTCAAGAACGGCCTATGTTACTAAGAGGGTTGACGGAGATCGTAGTTACCCATTTGAGTCGTATAGGTAGAGAAGAAACTAAAGAAAATCATCTAATGGTGACCAGGATATGATGAAAGGGTTAACTCCAGGTTCATATCTACTGTTAATCTGCCTCATCCTGTTTGAGGATCAGAGTCAAGTTCTCTTGGTTGTGAGCCAAGCAAGCTACCCAATATGCCACAAGACAACTACCTGTTAAGACCATATAGCCTACCCAACCAGCGGGTAGGCCCTACTCTCTGAAACCAATTTAATATATTATCTATAATGTGCCTGTGTTCAGATAAATGAATCTGTCTATCTAGTTAATCATTTATCAAACCTCTATACATGTCTACAGTGTATATATATATTGTATATATATATATATATATATATATATATATATATACAGTATACTGTATATATATATCTTAGTCTCTCTCTCTCTCTCTCTCTCTCTCTCTATTCATGCACTTAACCTCTCCATGACTATATATATATCAATTTCTCCCCCTCTCCCTCTCCCTCTCTCAGTATCGATATTCCCTAGGTCTGAGTCAGGTATCGGAGTGATGGTAGTAAGACTTATAGGTGTGGGACCGCCTCTTGTAGCCCAACGTACAGAACAGCAACATCGACGAGATCATCCCAAACAACTGAAATAGAACATAAATTAACCTGTCGATTTACTCAAGGGGGGTGACCTGCTTTTTTTATCTCTCTGACTTGTATTCATTCGGCCCCATTCAGCCAACTGTTTTGAACGTTTATCCCCATCCAGGTGTCGATTTATACTTGGTGAGCGATAGTGAGCCACCATATTTTGGATGATGAGTTAGACAGCTGGCTAAATTTGTACATTTTATGATAAAAAATGCCTCCGGCAAAGCCGGATTTCTCCATAAAATACTGACTCGCTATCACTCGCCAGGAAAAATCGACACCTGGATGGGGATTAATGTCTTGAAACAGTAGGCTGAATGGGGCCAAATGGATACAATCAAGAAAGATAAAAAATCTGTTTGAAGAGCACCCATACACATTTGCAATATCATTATATCAACAAGTTCATACTCTTCAAACGTGTATGAAATCATGAAGGGGTAAAGATATCATATTCATGAAATGTGTCTGTTAACTGACCTGTACGAAGGCGAAGATGAGCCCGATGATTCCAACAACGTGCAGGCGCTCAATGAACCACATCTTGACCCGCGGGAAGCAACCGACAGAGTACCACTGGTCTGGCTCTCCACTCATACCACAGTCTACGGATAACAAATATATTTATCAAAGGTTCACTAGCATTATCATACACGATTTTGCTGTACAAAACGAATAGGCCTACTGCTAAGGCAATGTGATATTTCGTTGGGAGGTGTTTGGTATTGGAGTGAAATTAACCCTTTCACGACCATATGACGCAGAGGTTGCCAGATTAGCAATAAGAAATAGAGTTCTCTCACTCTTATAATTACCTCTCCAAAATTAGTTTTCTGCCCACAGCTAACTCAAATACAACTGCAGAGGTTAAAGTAACTAAACTAAAGGTTTCTAAATACCCCTGATGGTAATAAAGGCTTTAAAGTATCCCTAATAGGCTCAAAATTGCGTCAAGAACGTGAGAGGGTTAATAAAAAAGATTAGTAAAATATATCACTATTTGAGATGACTAGTGCTCACTGGAGGCTGGAACCTGCTGCACCAGTCATTTCGCCTTCAGTGGTCCAAAACACTTTTCTTAAGCTTAAATACAATTCAAATATATAATCTAGAACACTATCTTAAGTATCTATAATTAGATTTACAAAATTACATTAATGGTTGTTGTTGTTGTTGTTGTTGTTTTTCCCCAAGCTGCCTGGCCGAACAGCCCCAAGGCCCCGAGCAAGGCCAAGGCCACAACCGAGCGCCCCCACAGAACCCTCCCCGCCGACCACAATAAAGCCCGGGTGACCGAAGCCACTCCATGGCGGGGAGCTTGAGGAGGGTGCGGAAATGCCCGGGAAACCAAAGCCCCACCCAGGGCCCTGTGCAAGTATGAAGAGAAAGTTGAGGGGCAAAGGAAAGATGTGACGCTTTGGCTTCCAATCTTGGTAGATTAGGAGGTCAATCCACGCAAGAGACGCCGTCACTTGAGATCTAGAAAATATATAAGTAAAAGGAACAGTCAGAGTAAGCTGTGGGTATGGCAGAGATCGCTCCATTCTCACTCTGATAGACCAGCCCATCACCACTTACATTAATGGTAAAAATACTTTTGGTGAAGCTACCTACCCGGGTCACTGGAGTACTTTTGAAGACAGCAGGCTCGAGGGACCCATTCCTCCTGGGGCCAGGCTGCTATCCTGTACCAGTCACTGGGGCCCTCCACACCACAACACTGAAATGGGGCAAACTTATTATTTAAGGGGGGATGGTTCACTTTTTTGGCGATTTTGGCATGTATTCATTATTTATCTAGTTTCCTCCCTAGATCTCCATCAAATTTAAAAAAAAACATCCATTAGATCCCCCTTCCAGATTAATTTGTACATTTTTCGGTACAAAAATGTCCCGGCCGAATTCCGGTTCTTCCAACATTACAGGCTCACTATCATTCGCCAGGGAAAAAATCGACACCTAAATAGCACGAAAGATCTAAATATGGACGTAAAAATGGGGCGAAAGGTCTTAAAATCGACTAAATAATGGGGCAAACATCTTAACATCTGAAAACTAATGGGGCTAAACATAAGGGAGAAAGTGGTCCAGAAAACTGGCCCATGTCCCGTTAATGTGTAGGCATATTTCCTAATACTGTACCTGCATTGCAACAAAGGAACACCTCTTACATATTTCTGTTACTAACCCTTTGCCTATGAGGGGTTCTGAGTTTAATAAAATCATCTAGTGTTGAGCCAAAATAATATAGGAGGAATTATTTCATTGAAGAAGTTACTCAAGGACATTTAGCCACATGATAATAGAGGCATCTCTCCTTAGCCAAAGAACGTTGTACTATTGTAGGATGTTAATCAAAATATAAAGATTTCATCATTGCAAATAGCTAACCTGAAGCAGTGTCTGAAGATGGTTCCATATACAGTACATTACAGGCCACTTATCCTGACTGTAGTTATAGGCCGTGCGTATCCCTGCCTTCAGTGTCCGAAACCTCACCGCGGAAAACTAATTGACGTTTTACAAGACAGGTGGTATCTTTACTACAGCTGGGACTTTAATGATGTTAATATTTATACTTGCATACACAGCTTATTTGAACTGTGTAAGAATATGGTTTGATAAAGCGATCCACTGGAGCATTCGATATATTCCCACGAACTATAATGCAGTAAACACTTTAGTGTTTCTGATATCAATACATTAACCTGCATTAACATGCATAGACCAATAACTCGCTTGAAACTGTGTCTGAAGATGGTTCAATGTAAAAGCCACATCAATGTCTTGACTGTCGCTATAGACCCTGTAGACGCAAGTCTTCAGTTTATCCACCTGAGCACCCGACATCTCCCCGCAAAAAGCGAATTGAAGTTTTACAGGATAGGTGGCATCTTTGATACAGTCAGGACTATAGTGATGTTAACGTTTATATAATTACATACACAACTCACAAGAACTACGCAAGATGGCGGGTGCCCAACTCCGAAAGGAGTTGAAGTAGGGGAGCTATCCCCCCGCCAAAGGCGGCTTTCTAGGGCCTTTCCTAGCTGATGCTGAGAGGATTGGGTTCTAGTCATGTGGTGATGGGCTGGTCTATCAGAGTGAGAGCTGAGCAATCTCTGCCATACCCATAGCTTACTCTGACTGTTCCTTTTACTTATATATCTTCTAGATCTCAAGTGACGGCGTCTTTTCCGTGGATCGACCTCCCTACTGCCAACCTAAAAGTTGGCAGATTGGGAGCCAAAGCGTCACATTTTTCCCTTGCCCCTCAACTTTCCCTTCATAATTGCTGAGGGGCACAGGGCCTTGGGTGGGGCTTTGGTTTCCCGGGCGTTTCCGCGCCCTCCTCAGCTCCCTGCCTTAGAGTGGCTTCGGTCACCTGGGTTTTGTTAGTGGTAAGCAGGGAGGGTTTTGTGGGGGCGCTCTATGGCCTTGCTCTGGACCTTGGGGCTGTTCGGCCAGGCAGCCTGGGGAACAACAACAACAACAACTACGCAAGATAATGGATCCACTAGTGCACCGTTATCTCCCAACGGATATTAGTGCAGCGGGGACTTTAGTGTCGTTGATGATTATATATTTATGTAACCAACCTGGAACTGTGTCTGAAGATGGTTCCATGTGAAAGCCACAGCGTTGTCCTGACTGTCGTTATAGGCCCTGCGGATGCCTGCTTTCAGTTCGTCCACCAAGGCATCGGACACCTCCCCGCGGAAAGCAAAGGCCATAGTCCCCGCCACAAGTTGCAGCGTAAACACCACTACCACCAGGGTGAAGTACTGCAAAAAGACATTATTTTACTGCAAAGAAAACATTATTGTAATGCATGAACAAATTATTGAACTGCAAATGTTTTTAATATCGGTACTGAAAGACTGGGTGACCTAGATATAGCTCAATAAGGCCGATTAGGCGTATTTCCATTGGCGCGAACCCGGGCCTTCTGGGTGGAAGTCCGAGACGCTAGTCACTACACCAAGCGAGCCGCTAATGTGTGAATTGGTGTTTGTTTTTATGTGTTCATTGTTTTCTGTTGTGTTGTATTGTCCCTATTCGGGCTCTGTCTTGAGTCGGCCACCCCCAGAAGAAAGAAACTGGATATACTGTAAACATTAGCACAACCAGTGTGAAATACTACAAGAATAAATTATTGCAATGTAAGAAGAATAAATTATTGCAATGTAAGAAGAATAAATTATTGCAATGTAAGAAGAATAAATTATTGCAATGTAAGAATTATTGCAATGTAAGAAGAATAAAAGATTGCATTGTAAGAATTATTGCAATGTAAGAAGAATAAAAGATTGCATTGTAAGAATTATTGCAATGTAAGAAGAATAAAAGATTGCATTGTAAGAATTATTGCAATGTAAGAAGAATAAAAGATTGCATTGTAAGAATTATTGCAATGTAAGAAGAATAAAAGATTGCATTGTAAGAATTATTGCAATGTAAGAAGAATAAAAGATTGCATTGTAAGAATTATTGCAATGTAAGAAGAATAAAAGATTGCATTGTAAGAATTATTGCAATGTAAGAAGAATAAAAGATTGCATTGTAAGAATTATTGCAATGTAAGAAGAATAAAGATTGCATTGTAAGAAATTATTGCAATGTAAGAAGAATAAAAGATTGCATTGTAAGAATTATTGCAATGTAAGAAGAATAAAAGATTGCATTGTAAGAATTATTGCAATGTAAGAAGAATAAAAGATTGCATTGTAAGAATTATTGCAATGTAAGAAGAATAAAAGATTGCATTGTAAGAATTATTGCAATGTAAGAAGAATAAAAGATTGCATTGTAAGAATTATTGCAATGTAAGAAGAATAAAAGATTGCATTGTAAGAATTATTGCAATGTAAGAAGAATAAAAGATTGCATTGTAAGAATTATTGCAATGTAAGAAGAATAAAAGATTTCATTGTAAGAATTATTGCAATGTAAGAAGAATAAAAGATTGCATTGTAAGAATTATTGCAATGTAAGAAGAATAAAAGATTGCATTGTAAGAATTATTGCAATGTAAGAAGAATAAAAGATTGCATTGTAAGAATTATTGCAATGTAAGAAGAATAAAAAGATTGCATTGTAAGAATTAGTATTGTACCAAGACAAATATATTACTGTGCAGCAAAGATATATTAATTGTACAGTACTGTACTTCAAGAATAAATTATTGTAGGCTACTGCAAGAAATAATGATTGGAATGCAAACATTAAAGATTGGGCTGCAAGAATTAATTATAGGCCGGGGGAGTGCTGTAGGGACCTTGGTGACCCCTGGTCTCTGGGTCTTCTCCTGGGTGACCTAGATGTGTGTGAATTTGTGTTTTGTTTTTGTGTGTTCATTGTTTTCTGTTGTGTTGTGTTGTCCCTGTTCGGGCTCTGTCTCGAGTCGGCCACCCCCAGTAAAAAAGGGAAAATGGGGAATGGGCCTAAGTACATACATACATACCATACATACAAGAATTTATGATTGGGCTGCAAGAACAAATGATTGTATTGTAAAACTAAATTACGGGTACTGCACGAATATATTTTTATACTGCAAGAACAAATAAATTCAAATCGTGTAGGTAGAAAATATTTTACTGCAAACACGCTGGTTCCTCCTAAATTGCAGCCTCGCTATCCCTCGCCAGGAAAAAAAAACCCAGACATCTAAATGGCATAAAGGGAATTATTCTTGAAAAATGTATGGTGTGAAAGGTTTTAAGATAGCCAATGTAATGGGGTGAATGTCTTAAAACCTCAAAACTAATGGGACAAAACATGAGGGAGAAGGGGGTCCAGGATTATTCTCTATTGTTCACTAAGACTTCAGTAGGCTACAAGCCCCGTCATTCTGTGGAATGTTGTTGACGAAGGGTTTTGTAGTATGTAAAATTGTAAATTATTAAAATATCTAAGTTACTCAAACAATACCGCCGTTTTCTTTAAGGGCAGGGTGGTACAAAGAAAACGAGATTTTAGCTTTTGCAGGCTAACTAAAGAAGATTCCTCATACTCTGCTTTTGTCCAGCTGACGGTAAAATATCATGTCCTTATCTTGATCATTCAGTTATTGCGATGATTTTCTGGCAATATATGTAATTAATTATTGAAACTTGAAATGAATGTGAAGCACAAACAAAGAAATTTCATATTTTTCTATGAGCATTAAGAGAGAAAAGGGGTATGAAAAAGGTAGGCTACATAAGATCATTGGGTATATTGATGGCAATGTACCTTTCTATTCTTATATTAAATGGGTGTATTACTACCAATAGGCTTATACCACTATAAGGGTAGATTATTAGGCACACTTTTTAATTACCCTCATACCCATATTTGTTTACAATGTGTAATGGATAACAATATCAGGAGGCTAAATATGGTGACCTTAAAAAAACATAATTGATAAAATAATATACTTCTCCCCTCTCTACACTCTCCAGAATAAAGGAAAGTATAAAGTAGCTACGAGGTGCTGTTGTAAAAGCTTATCCCTCAATACCTTCACCTTCACTGACTCTACCATATGACCCTTATTATTGATTTACCAAACTGAAAATAACTAACCGTGATGAGCATACAGCGGCTCTGGAACCAGGACCCGCAGCAGCCGAAGAAGGCCAGAATGAAGGTGATGACCCCGGCTGCCAGACAGAGGGAGTCGGCGGAGATGACGGCATACTGGTGTAGGAGAGACGCGTACCCACCATAGGCCAGCCGTAGCCATATACCAGCTCCCAGCATAGAACATCCCACCAGCTGAAAAGAAAGAAAATTAGCATAATAATGGATAATAAAGGTAGTGGTGTAGGAGAGAGCCGAGAGACGCGTACCCACCATACGCCAGTCGTAACCATACAGTATACCCATCACGAATGCACCTATACCCTGTTTCAAATAAGTAGGCCAAAACTCTTGAACATTAACCTTTTATAACTCAGAAACTACTAGAGTAATCGAAATTATTATCGAACTAATATTTATACCATTTGGGAAGGGACGGTCCGTGGAAATTTACAGCCCATTTGCTCTAGTCCTTTTTGAGTTACAGAGGTTAGGGTTTACGATTTCTGACTTAGCTATTTGGAACAGGGTATAGCATTGAGCATCCCCCCAGCTGAAATGAGATACATAAATAAACGGGTGAATAAATCAGATAAAGAAGAATATATACCGGTATATAGATAACAGGGGTATAGTAGCGAAGGAGGATGCATACCCAGCGTGCAACAGCCAGAAAACGATCCTGGCACCAAACATTGAGCAACCCACACACTAAAAACAAAATAATACACACAAATGGTGAAATGGATAAACAACATAGGTACGGTTGGCCAAATAAGTCGTGTCACCGCTGCCATTACGTTTTGCTCGCTGTGTGCTGTATTAATGTCTGTCAGATGTTGAATAGGGTGTGTAAAGCTAGGAACATGTTTTTATATCGGTCTCAAAATGATACATTAATGTTTAGATAGTGCTGTTACCAATTATTGATCGAAATATA
>CM064582.1:6594897-6600402 GCA_032716605.1 Paralithodes platypus
GTTTACAAGACAAATAAGCAATATTAATCCGCGTTACTGTGAGAGTGAACCAAGTGTGTACCGTACTTACCCACATAAAGGTGTTAAGGAAGCCCACCTCGCTTTATGTCTCTTTCTCTCCCTCTCTCTTTGGATTGTATCCATTCGACCCCCTTCAGCCTAATGTTTTAAGACGTTTACCCCCATCCAGGTGTCAATATTTTTCTGGCGAGCGGTAGCAAGCCAGCATATATATATTTTTGTTTTGACAGCAAGCTAAATTTATAAATTTTTCGATAGAAAAATGTCTCCGGCGAAGCCTGATTTCTCCATACAATGCTGACTCGCTCCCAGGAATAAATAGACACCTGGATGGGGATAAACATCTTGAAACAGTTGGCTGAATGGGGCCGAATGGATACAAGCCAGAGAACAGGAGAAAAAAAAATCCGGTGACCCCCCTCAAGGATACATGCAGGTGTGTGTAGGGTACTTACCCACATAAAGGTGTTAAGGATACATAAGGTGTGTCGGACGCAGGTGTAGCCCGTCCGCCCGTGACCCATCCTGGAAGATAGGGGCAATACGAGGTTAACATCACACTGGTTATTTCCGGGAGTCTTATTATGCATAAATTTATATATATTTGTGTTGCCTCGATAGACCTTCATCAAGCTTAAAAATAAAAAATACAAAACAAGAAAAGTAATAATAAAAAAAATAATCACACACACACTCCTTAGAATCCCCTTCAAGATAAATTTGTAAATTTTTCGATAGAAAAATTTACCGACCGAAGGCCGGGTTCTCTTAAAATTACAGGCTCGCTTTCGCTCGCCAGGAAAAAATCGACACCTAAATGGCACGAAATGTCTTGGTACTGATATAGAAATGGGACGAAAGGTTCTAAAATCGACAAACTAAGGGGGCGAACTGAAAACTAATGGGGCTAAGCATAAGGAAGAAAGGGGACCATAAAAACGGTCCTCTCCCCCTAACATCGGCTCGCGGTAGCCAGGTAGGGGGAGATTATCATACACAGACTTAATGGATACACTCACCACGGAGACCTTACCATCCAAACGAGTTGATTACGACTCGGGTCGATTACGACTCGGGTCGATTACGACTCGGGTCGATTACGACTCGGGTCGATTACGACTCGGGTCGATTACGACTCGGGTCGATTACGACTCGGGTCGATTAGGACTCGGGTCGACTACGACTCGGGTCGACTACGACTCGGGTCGACTAGGACTCGGGTCGACTAGGACTCGGGTCGACTAGGACTCGGGTCGACTAGGACTCGGGTCGATTAGGACTCGGGTCGATTAGGACTCGGGTCGATTAGGACTCGGGTCGATTACGACTCGGGTCGATTACGACTCGGGTCGATTACGACTCGGGTCGATTAGGACTCGGGTCGATTAGGACTCGGGTCGATTAGGACTCGGGTCGATTAGGACTCGGGTCGATTAGGACTCGGGTCGATTAGGACTCGGGTCGATTAGGACTCGGGTCGATTAGGACTCGGGTCGATTAGGACTCGGGTCGATTAGGACTCGGGTTGATTAGGACTCGGGTTGATTAGGACTCGGGTTGATTAGGACTCGGGTCGATTAGGACTCGGGTCGATTAGGACTCGGGTCGATTAGGACTCGGGTCGATTAGGACTCGGGTCGATTAGGACTCGGGTTGATTACGACTCGGGTTGATTACGACTCGGGTTGATTACGACTCGGGTTGATTACGACTCGGGTTGATTACGACTCGGGTTGATTACGACTCGGGTTGATTAGGACTCGGGTTGATTAGGACTCGGAAGACGGATAGTAAAACAGACATACCGATATATATATATATATATATATATATATATATATATATATATATATATATATATATATATATATATATATAGAAACAGTAGATATATATACTGTATAAATTATAGATATATTTTGTTTTGCTTATATATAATGAGAGAGAGAGAGAGAGAGAGAGAGAGAGACAGAGACAGAGACAGAGAGCGAGAGCGAGAGAGAGAGGGGGGGGGGTATAAAATCAAGAAGACAGGAAGTGTAGTGCTTGAGGTAGAGAGAGCCACATTAAAGACGATAGGCCCGGAGGGACAGGAGGGCCAGGCAAGAGACGGAAACAAATAGTCTCTTTCGCCTTAATATTGGCAGACAAAACAAAATCGAAAAAATAATTAAATAAATATATAAACAAATACAATTAAATTAAATGGGTGTGAGTGTGTATGTGTGTGTGTGTGTGACTGTGTATATGTATATGTGTGTGTATGTGTGTGTGTGTATGTGTGTGACTGTGTATATGTATATGTGTGTGTATGTGTGTGTGTGTGTGTGTGTGTGTGTGTGTGTGTGTGTGTATGTGTGTGACTGTGTATATGTATATGTGTGTGTATGTGTGTGTGTGTGTGTGTGTGTGTGTGTCCGTCCACCATGAAGGAAATTATGTTGTTCAGGCAGTGCAATCTTTCTTCCGGAAAAGCAAAAGAAATAATATATTCTCGAAATTCGAGGCTATTTTCATACTAACATTTAGGATATTTTACACTCATATAATTTTCTTGATTATTCTTTTTATCTACAGAATATAACAAAACTTAATACATATCTAATTGACAACTAGCAATATAGGATGCTGTATATAAAATTAGATAAGTTATATGAATTACTTAAGGAGTGCGTGCGGAGTTACATGGAGGGATAGACAGACTAATGAGGAAGTAAGAAGGAGGTGTGGTGTGGAGGTAGATGTGCTGGAAAGTGTGAAAAGGAACAACTTGAGATGGTTCGGCCATATGGAACGTATGGAAAGCGAGAGAATGACTAAGAGGGTGTATGAGAGCGAGGTGGAGGGACAGAGAGGGAGAGGTGGAAGGATGGAGTGAGGAAGTACATGAACGAAGGCGGTGCTGGTTGGGGGGAAGAGGGGCGTCGACTGACTGGGGGGGACAGAGGTGCATGGGGGCGGTTCGTTCGTGGCCACCCCTTCGGGGATCACGGCGTCAGGCAATAGATATAGATAGATATTAACAAATATTCTTAAACAAATATGAATAAATAAAACTAAAACTTATAATATAGGTGATTGACCACTTGCGAGTTTCAGTCTATAAGGAAGTTGGAGCTGTAAACATCGATATTAAATCATTTGCTATACATTAACCCTTACAGTACCGCGGACGTCCTTTGCATTACATTCGGGCAACTATTAGACGATTTTATTCAGCTTAGGAAGGACCTCTAGCAATAATAAGGCTGCACACTATCTCAACCAACCCTATTAAGGGGAGGTTTTTAGTTGATTCCCTAGACTTCGATCAAGCTTAAAATTACTCCCCCTTCACCCACTTTCAAGATAAATTTGTACATTTTTCGGTAGAAAAATTTCCCGGCCAAAGGCCGGTTCCCCTTAAATTACAGGCTCGCTATCGCTCGCCAGGAAAAAATCGACACCTAAATGGCACGAATGGTCTTAAAATTGACAGAAATGGGGCGAGGGTTCTTAAAATCGCCAAACTAATGGGGCACCCGTCTTTAAATCTCACAAGCAATGGGGCTAAACATGAGGGAGAAAGAGGTTCAGAAAAAAATCCTCCCGGTGGAAATTTCCCCTTAACTACCGGTAGCGAGCCAGCATATATATACTTTTGTTTTGACAGAAAGCTAAATTTGTAAATTTTTCGATAGAAAAATGTCTCCGGCGAAGGCGGATTTCTCCATACAATGCTAGTTCGCTATCGCTCGCCAGGAAGAAATTGACACCTGGATGGGGGTAAACGTCTTAAAACAGTTGGCTGAATGGGGCCGAATGGATACAAGGCAAAGAGAGAGGGAGAGAGAGAGAAAAGAAGCGAGGTGGGCTCCCTTAACACATAGTAGAGGTGAGGGGTGTGTGGGGTGAAGGGTGTCCTTTGAATGTACAAGGATACACTGCATTAACTTGTTAAAGTGGTCATTGTTATGGTTAAACGGTCCAACACTGCCACCACCATCATTATTGTCACCACAACCATCATCATCACAACCACCACCATCATTACCACCCCCACCATCATCACCACAACCCCCTATCATCACTACAAGTATCACCATTATCACTACCACCACCATCATTACCACCCCCACCATCATTACCACCCCCACCATCATCACTACAAGCATCACCATTATCACTACCACCACCAAACATCATAACCATTATCATCATCATTACCATTGTCACCACCACCATCATTGCGGTGAGTGGTGAATTATTGTGATGACAGACGCAATCTTGTGATAGCTGTTGATATGAGTGTGGAGAGAGAGAGAGAGAGAGAGAGAGCGAGAGAGAGAGAGAGAAAGAGAGAGAGAGAGAGAGAGAGAGAGAGAGAGAGAGAGAGAGAGAGAGAGAGAGAGAGAGAGAGAGAGAGAGAGAGAGAGAGAGAGAGAGAGAGAGCAGACACAAACAAATGATAAGGAAGTAATGGGTCAACTGTATATAATAACACACACACACACACACACACACACACACACACACAGTCACAGATACACACACACACTTGACACGCTTACATCGTCATACATATTTATTCCCTAATTGGCTAATTTACATACTGTACACACACGCACATATACCATATAGCCATATATTATGCAAGAACAATTATCTCTCTCTCTCTCTCTCTCTCTCCACAAACTGGGGTTGGCAACATATATTGTAACAAGATATTTATCCTCAATAGGCCATTAATACAACCCGCAACCATGGCTGGAAGTTAAAGTTGAAAATGTGTAACACTACCCCCTTATATGTGAAAATGTGTTCACCAAAAACATCTATGCAACCTGGAACAAACTTCCTTCAATAAGTTGTAATTAGTATCAGTACATGAAGACAACTCTTTTAAGTATCTGGGCAGTGTGTTGAGTAAAGATGGGACTATGGATGAAGAGGTGCGGGAGAGGGTACAACAGGGGAAGAGGGTTGTAGGAACGCTAAAAGCAGTAACAAGAAATAGGGTGGTCAGTATGGAAGTGAAGAAGTCCTTGCATGACAGTGTGGTAATCCCGACACTGACTTACGGAAGCGAAGCATGGACGTTGGTTGAGAGACTCAGACCAAGCGTAAGAGCAGTGGAAATGAATTACTTAAGGAGTGCGTGCGGAGTTACATGGAGGATAGACAGACTAATGAGGAAGTAAGAAGGAGGTGTGGTGTGGAGGTAGATGTGCTGGAAAGTGTGAAAAGGAACAACTTGATATGGTTCGGCCATATGGAACGTATGGAAAGCGCGAGAATGACTAAGAGGGTACGAGAGCGAGGTGGAGGGACAGAGGGGAGAGGTAGACCGAATATGATGTGGAAGGATGGAGTGAGGAACTACATGAACGAAGGCGGTGCTGGTTGGGGGGAGGGCGTCGACTGACTGGGGACAGAGGTGCATGGGGCGGTTTCGTTCGTGTCCACCCCTTCGGGGATCACGGCGTCAGGCAATATATAGATAGA